>JAMXBD010001769.1:0-294995 GCA_024138025.1 Combretum micranthum
TTATTGTTATTGATACAGATTTGAGGATTTGAGTTGTGGTTCCTTAAATTGAGAAAGGTACAACCAATCATTATTATTGTTTTTTGCTTGTAAGTTTAGTATTGATTGAACGATTGTAGGAATAGAATTTCATAATAAATCGAATCATTATTGGTTTAATTGTTGTATTTTAGTTGTGCTTGGTTTGACCAGTAAAGATCTGGTAGACAGTGATACTGGTGAGGCACCCTGATGATCTTGGTGTGAGGTTGTCCCTAATGGACTCGTGCCTTGATATGATTCCGGTAGAATTAGGTGTTTGGATTTGGGGTGTTTGAGGAGTACAATTATCAATATATGTATATGATTATTATTTTCAAAGAGTTGTTTATTTTTCAATGGGTTTGAGTAACTCCGAATTCGGGATTAGAGTATACATAACACTGGACTGTGTTGTTTTTAGCTTAAGAAAGATAATATATGACTGTATGCATTAGCTTAAGTTGCATGGATTATCTGTCTATTGTATTGTAATGCCCTAAAATAAGCATTACAACCCACCACGTATCCCCTCTTATAAAGGATACGCGAAGGCTCTATTATCTCAATAATAATCATCACCTGTAAACACTCATAGGTAACTCATAAAATACTAAACCTGTCTAAAACTAAAATCTCATACTTTATAAAAACATAAACTCCTTGTTCAAACATAAAATCCAAGTTGACTTCACTGTCAACAAATTCAACAGAAACTAAATACTGTTTACATTAAAATCTTTTCAATTAAAACCAACTATGAATCCAACTACGATCTTAAATGATCAAAACATGTCGTCTCTCAGAAATTGGTATATGAAGCCTAACTCTCGGCTAGGTAGTCGGGTCCATTATTGCCATCCCCGCTATCAAAGAATAAATCATAACCAGATAGATCATATACTATATCTTCTTCACATGTACCTGAAATTTTAAAAGAATGAGCGGTGACGCCCAGTACGATAACTCCAATCCAAAACAAATACATATACACATACAAAAGGCATATAATTCATGCAACTTAAACTAATGCAAACAATCATATTATTATCTTTTTTAAGCCAACAAAACAACACAGTTCAGTATTAGGCATACACTAATCCTGAACTCGGAGTTACTCAGACTCCATTGAAAATGAAACAACTTTTGAAAATAATAATCATATACATATATGGATGAGTGGGTACCCCAAACACCCCGAATCCAGAACACCTAATTCTATCGGAATCATATCAAGGCACGAGTCCATTAGGGACAACCTCACACCAAGATCATCAGGTGCCTTACCAGTATCACTGTTTACCAGGTCTTTACTGGTCAAATCCAAGCACAATCAATCATACAACTATTAAACCGAATAACGATTAAGTTTATTAAGAAATTCTGTTCCTACAAGCATTCAATCAATACTAAACTTACAGGCAAAAACAACAAGCAAGGATTGGGTTCCTTTCTAAATTTCAGGAATATAAATCAAATCCTCAGAATATGATACCAACAACAACAAAGACAACCCAACCTCCACAAACTCCTTATCCACACCAACAATAATTGCACAAACTCCAAATGTCCTGTTACAACATATATATATATCAACAGATATGATCGCATTATCAAATACCCTAACAAACATGAATTCTCCAAAAACCCTAACCTAAAAGAAATCTTCGTTATCTGTACCGTCTATTCCGATCAAACTTCACAAACACCAATTATTTAACCCAAAACCCTAATATGCACAACAATAAGAACGTATGAGGATTGTTTAACCCGTATTTTGTTTGAATCCATCATAGAGGAGATAAACTTACTATTTTGAATCGCTAAAACCCGACTTGCATTCACCAATTCACAGATCTCACACGTGCTAGGGTATCCTCAAGAACCTTCATGCAAAATCCAACCCAAACCCTAAGAAAACTTATACAATTTCATATTTAATCCACAAGAGAAGATTAAAATCACTTACTTTGGAAAAAACACCCTCTAGATGATTCTCCAAGCCTAGATCTCTAAGAACACTCCAAAACCCTTTTTTGACGCAAGAAGAAAATGATAAAAAAAAAATCTATCGAAACTGTTTTTCGCGTCTCGTATTTATAGAAATTTGGTCATACGCCGGCTCTACGCCAGCAGCATACGTGTAGATCTTACCGGCGTACACCCTATGTTGGCAAAGTTTACACGAGCGTTGGCAGTGTTCATTGGGGCTTTGATTTCCTAGAACTTCGATCCTACTACATACGCCGGCAAATCCATGCCCTACGCCGGCGACGTTCCATGCCGGTATTGAGAGAAACCCTAGTGAACACCGGCAGCGTTCCTCCCAGCGTTAAGAAAAACGCTATTGTTCCCATCTTACTCCGTTTCTATGCCGGTGGCGTAGATTCTCCAGGAGGCGGCGTACAATCTATCAAAAATTGTAGAAATCCGAAATTTAATATTTGTCCTACAACCAAACTTAAACTTTTACAATTTACTTGTTTTGACCTTAAACTCATCCTATATCATCTCATGATTCATAATTCATTATATTTCCATCCTTACTTTTGTATTTTACATGCATATGCATATGCATTTTTTTTTTATTGGAGTTATCGTACTGGGCGTCGCCGCTCATTCTTTTAAATTTCAGGTACATGTGAAGAAGATATAGTATATGATCTTTCGGGATATGAGTTATTCTTTCATAGTGGGGATGGCGATAGTGGACCCAACTACCCAGCAGAGAGCTAATCTTCAGATATTAGGAATTTTAAAGAAAAGACATGTTTAGATCATTTGGAGTTGTAGTTGTATGTTTATGTTGGTTTTAAATGAAAATATTTTAATGCAAACAGTTTTTAGTTTCTGTTGAATTTGTTTGCTATGATGTCAACTTGGATTTTATGCTTGAACCAGGAATTTATGTTTTATGAAGTTTTTTTTTTTTTTTTAGTTTTAACAAGTTTCGTATCTTATGAGATACCCTATGTGTATTTACAGGTGATAATTGTATTATTGTGGATATTAGAGCCTTTACATCTTATATAAGAGAGGATACGTGGCGGGTTGTAATGCCTTATTTTAGGGCTTTACAATTTATTTGGTATCAGAGCTATAGGTTTTGAATCATATAGATTTAAGTTTTGATTCCTTAGATGGTGAGATTTGAGGAGGGGGGTAGAATAATAGGTTTGTTGTTTAGTTAAGTTGTTGTTGTCTGATAGATTCTATGTTTTAATCTTTAAATTGGATTACCCTCTATCTCATGAAGATGTGTTTGTTAGTGTTTAAGTTGATATCTTGTAGTTTCCATAGTATGTTGATTCTCATACTTCGTTTTACCTCTAGAAATTTAGTATCCTTACCCAAGATCGTGGATTACAGTTGATCTCTTAGTAGGATGGATCAGCGGTTAAGGGTACAGAAAGGATGTGTACCAGATGTTTTAGAAAACATGATATCAAGGTTTACAAGAGGCTTGAATTGCCTATTTCTCCTATGGCAAGGTTGGGCAGCAATAGTTTTGTATAGAGAAGGTTGTTCCACAGATGTTTTATTTCATGTGTAGATACCGAACTAAAGAATGCAAAGAGTTTGGAAGACAAGAGGTTAGGGATTCTGATGCAGGTTAAAGTTTTTCAAGCATATCTAAGCAGTTGTTGTTTAGTAGTGAAAAGGTAGTTACAGATACCTTTGGAAAGAGGAAATGTATAAAACAACCGATATCTAGAAATGTGGATATTGAGATGAAGGGTAGACATCTACCTGCAGATTTGGTAGTGCCGAATATGTTAGATTTTGATGTGATTTTGGGTGTAGACTGGTTGACAAAGTACCATGTGGTGATTGATTGCCATAACCTAGTTGTAGAGTTTAGTTTGCCCGGTGGTGATTAGTTTGTTTATAAGTTGGTAGTGCAAAGACTTCCAGTTTTAACTACTTATGAATTGTGGGAAGATCAGTTTTGGCTGCTATGGTGAAAGAAGATAAGAAGGACATAGTGTTGTTGGATGTTCGATTATATGTGAGTATCCAGAAGTTTTTCCTAAGGATTTGCCTGGATTACCACAGAGAGGGAAGTGGAGTTTAATATTGACTTGATACCGAGTACTACACCAAAATCAAAAGCTCCTTATCGAATGGCTTACAAACTTGAGCTTAAAGTGCATTGGATGATTTGTTGAAGAAGAAGTTCATTGATGTCACGCCCCATAGGGGTATCCTAAATGTAACAGTCCGCCACATACTATATAAGACTCTCGAATTTCTATCTGAGCCTTCGGGAGTCTTGTATAGATGTAAAGCGTTCCTTATGACAATAGAATACTCAATCAATGGAGTCAAGAAGTTTAATGTGGCATTCATTAGCCATAGATAATAAACCAAAACACATATATAAATTAAAAAGTTTAAGGGGCATTCCCCCGCAAAATAATATTAAGTCCATTACAGTCATCCAGAGTTTTAGTTTCCAACAGAAATCTAAACAAAATCGAAATAAACTTTAAGGGAAACTCCTAGCTTTGGTACCTGAGTTGTAGCCTGCCTTGGCCTAAGCCAAATGAATTCATGCTGCAACAAGTAAAAACTATAAGGGCATAAGCTAACTAGCTTTAGTGAGTGAAAACTTCCATATCGCAATTAAGACAAATCATTCAAACAAGTGGTTACTCAAGCAAATGATATGCATCAAACAAATGAGTTCAAAAAATATGACCAGCCGGAAATCATATGTGGATGGACTTGCGCCCTCCATCCCGGGTTAGCAGATTAACGAATCCTGCGGTACGACGCCGTTTAAGTCACGGTCAACTGAACAATATTTCATTTTATGGATCACGATTAACCAACATATTTGTTTTATGGATCACGAAAAACCAACAAATGCTAATGCTCCATCCCCGTCGTGATATGAATGATTTCAATTATAATTGAGGTCTAATAATAGATTAATCCAATTCTTTTAGGTGACCAACCAATATTCGCAGACAATCAATTATAACTCCTCGCTATACAAACAGTAGCTTATCTCCCGGTTTCGATATTCTTTAAGTCTAATTTCACATATCAACAGCAGACAAGTATATAATTCCCAAATACCGCATCATGCATATTCATTTTTATCTTTGTCTAAGCAACTAATGCCACTATCATTACAATCACAAACAATAATTGAAATCGGAAGTAATACTCACTCGGCCATGGTATGCCGGTCTCTTAATAGTAGTAGTCGGGTGGTAGGGTATCGTCGTGCTTGAGATCACCTACCAAATAAGAACAACCTAATAAGAATCTCATCACTTAACTAATTCAAGCTATGCATCTAAGCTAGACAAAATCGGAATTCTCGCTGTTTGCGGAAGTTCCAACTTAAAACGGCCATAACTTGGTCGTTTTAACTCGGAATTGTGCAAATTTTATATCGATTTCTATCTACTTCGAAAGATCTATCTATTTCTAATATTATTTTCAAGTTTTGAAAACATTAAGGTCACGGAAAAGAGGGATCAGATCTGTTCTATAACGTTTCCATTGCCGAAAAATTGTTTCGCATTTAGTAAAAATGTTTCTAGTTGACGATTCATGTATAGATGGAATATGAATGAACTTCTAGTACGAATGTCATGTAATGAGTTCAATACATGCATGATCTTGATGATTTTCGATAATGAACTCTTAAGAATTCTAATTATCATGAGACTCCACAATCATCACTTCCTAAAAATCTATTCTTTCCAATTTTGCATTCCTAGGATTTTAAGATTTTATCCTTGAAATTTACTTGTTATCTAAATAAAAATACGTCTTTAACATCTATACTACCCATGACCTTCATTTATGCATAGAAATTCACATTTTTCACTTTGTAAATGTATTTTTAAATAAGCTTTTCATAAAAATCCGAATTTTGGAATTTTTCATTTCATGCATTTTTCCTATGAGAAAACTTGTTTAGTGAATCAAAATTTGAAGCTTTACTACATCTATTGTCTAAGGACTTCATTTAACTCATAAAACATGCAATTTAAGCTTGAATACTAGGTGTTTGTATAGGTATTGCTCCAAATTACGAATTTAACAATTTAATCACTATCTCAAAATTTTTCATTATAATTCCACTACTTGTTTTACATATTACTCATGCCTAAACCCATTCAAACTTATAAAAATTATTCCTTAAAGATACCTATTGCATATACCTTTCATTTTTCATGAAAAATAGGTGTTTCAAAGTGGTTTCAAGGGTTTTTAAAATAGGTTTCAAATTCCATCCGAATTTTCCACTTGGCATTTCTAACAAAGTCTTTTCTTTTTCAAGTTTCTTGTCCTATATCCATAAAGATCTACCATCTAACACATCTATACACATGCAAGGCTAAGCTTTTATGACCATAAATGCATGCGAGCTCAAAATAACCACATGAACATAAATGTAGATGAAAGTATGAGTGTCTAAACATAGATCTACCATATATAGTGCATGAATCATGAGTTTCATGGCATGAACATAACTTTCCATGCAAGATCTTTACTTTACATGCATGAACATAACATTATTTCAACAAAAACTCTTTTAAAACACTAGATCCACTTCTTGTGATGGCTTGATATTCTTGTATTAGTGTTTTCTTGTCCCAGTGTGCTCATTAGGATTTAAAGTGGAAAACACTCAAGAATGGCCTTGCCATTACAAGATTTAGGAATAACAAAGCTTGGAATCATCACTTTAATAGAGATTTGGAGATGAAAAGAAGAGAAAATAAGCTTGTGAGTGTGTGTGTGTGTGTGTGTGTCACGGCAACATGAGAGGAGAAAGAGAGAGTTTTTCAACCTTTGTAAAAATTTGAAAGAGTGAAAATGAGGAGAGGAGGAACATAAGCTATATATTAGTTGGATTAGGGTTTTAATTAAATAAAATGAGTAAAAATAAAACAAAAATGAGGGGAATTGGGGAGGGGGGGTGTGGCCATGGGTGTGGGGAGAGAGAGAGAGAGAATGAAAATTTGATAAAATTTGTAATTTATGTAATAATTGTAATACTGCATTAATTAATTAGGAAACAAATTTCTTGGAAAAGAAAATTGTAATGAGTAGTTGTAAGGATGTAAGAATAGGGTATGGGTAGTGTGCAGTGTAGGTTGTACTTGTGAATAGTAGACAAGATATCTACTTTACCGGTTGTAGAGAAAATACGGGAAAAAAATGCTATAACTGTAATTTTTATAGCCCAGAAAATTATAAAATTTATATTTTGAAATCCTTATAAAATTTTGGTTCTTAATGAATATTCCGGAATATTTTTCTGAGTTTCTGGTCCCGGGGCATGTTTTTCGTAATTGAGCTCGGAAGGCCTGGAATTGAAAAAATTCGAATTTAAAACTTTCTAGGTTTAAAATATTCTTTAAAACAATAATTCATATTCATTCACTTTATAAAACTTCTTTTATTATGAAACCGAAGGAAAGGATTTAGGGTTTCTAAGCTTTCTCACTAGCCTTGAACTGGACTAGATTAGGGTTTTGCTTTTCAACTCCTGGGGTTTATTAATACTAAGAATATCGGGGTTTATTAGACCTAGTGTTTCACCTTGGGGAGCTCCAGTTTGTTTGTCAAAAAGAAGGTGGCAGTATGAGACTATGCATCGACTACGGAGAATTAAATAGGTGACAGTGAAGAACAAGTTCCATTACACGAATTGATGATCTATTTGATCACTTAGCAGGTGCTTCAATGTTCTCAAAAATAGATTTAAGATCTAGATATCATCAGTTGAGAGTCAAAGTCGAAGATATTCTAGAAAACAGCTTTCAGGACAAGGTATGGACACTATGAATTTGTTGTCATGCCTTTTGGACTCACCAATGCACCATCAGTATTTATGGATTTGATGAATAAAGTCTACAAGGAGTACCTTGATATATTTGTGGTAGTCTTTATTGATGATGTATTCGTGTATTCAAGGACTAAAGAGCAGCACGAAGAACATTTGAGATTAATTCTGACTAAATTGAAGGAAGAGAAATTATATGCGAAGTTTTCAAAATGTGAGTTCTAGTTAGAACATGTGTCTTTCTCAGGACATGTTGTTGATGGTAGTGGGATATCAATAGATCCTAAGAAAGTCAAAGCAGTTGTTGAATGGCTAAGACCAAGATTGTGATGGAAATCAGAAGTTTTCTGGGAATGGCAGGATATTACAGAAGATTTGTGGAAGATTTTTCCAAAATTGCTAGTCCTTTGACCCTGTTGACATAGAAGGGAGTGAAGTATGAATGGAGTGAAACTGTGAAGCTAGTTTTCAGTTGTTGAAGAATAAGTTAGTATCTACTCCGGTGCTAGCTTTACCTGTGAGTGGTGAGGAGTATGCTATTTATAGTGACGCCTCTATACAAGGTTTAGGATGTATGTTGATGCAGAGAAGCAGGGTTATAGCATATGCGTCAGACAGTTAAAGCCCTATAAGAGGAATTATCCTACTCATGATCTGGAACTAGCAGCAGTTGTGCATGCTTTGAAGTGTGGAGACATTACCTATATGGGGAAGATAAAGTGTATACGGATCACAAAAGTTTAAGTACATCTTTACCCAGAAAGAGTAGAACATGAGAAGAGAAGATGGTTGGAACTGATAAAGGATTTTGATATTGATATTCAGTGTCATCTACGAAAGGCGAATGTAGTAGCTGATGCCTTGAGCAGAAAGAGAATAGACAATCTTGTAGCTTTGATCACAATGGAACATCATCTCATTGATGATATGAGGAAGCTTGAACTGGGAATAGTCACAAGACAAGTAGGTGAAAGATTGGCTAATATGAGAATTCAACCTACTCTTGTGGATAGAATCAAGACAGCTCAGACAGATGATCAGAGTATTTTGGATATAAAGAGGAAAATGGAGATAGGTCGAGCATCGGAGTTTTATGTGGATGATGAAGGTATCCTTAGGTACAAAGGGAGATTGTGTGTGCCAGTGCAAGGAGAACTTCAGAGGGAATTGTTGAAGGAAGCGCACTACTCCAATTATTCCATTCATCCTGGAGGGAACAAGATGTATCAAGATTTGAAAAAGCTATACTGGTGGAATAATATGAAAAAGGAGATAGCTGAATATGTATCTAAGTGCCATACATGTTAGATGATTAATATTGAGCATAGAAAATCTACAAGTGAGTTGAAGCCTTTGCTAATACCACAGTGGAAGTGGGAATATATCACGATGGATTTTATTTCTGCTTTGCCCAAGACAAAAGATAAGTTTGATTCAATTTGGGTCATATGGATCATCTCACAAAGGTAGTCACTTTATTATTAAGATTGGTTATAAATTGAAGCATCTGGCACAGTTGTACAACAAGAGATTGTGAGATTGCACGGATACCAGTAACAATCATGTCAGATAGGGATACCAGATTGTTGGGAGATTATGGAAAGTCTGCATTAAGCTTTGAGAACCAAGTTCGTGTTCAATACTGTTATCATCCTCAGACTGATGGGCAATCTGAAAGGACTATACAGACTTTAGAAGATATGTTGAGAGCATGCATTTTGGATTTCAAAGGAAGTTGGATGAGCATTTGCCACTAGTGGAATTTGAACAACAGTTATCAAGCGTCGATTGGCATGCTTCATATGAAGCACTTTATGGCAGGAAGTGTAGATCACCTATTCATTGGGATGAAGTGGGTGAAAGAAGTTGTTAAGACTCGAATTAGTCCAAGATGCAGTTGACAAGGTCAGTTTGATCAGGCAAAGATTGCAAGCTACTCAGACTCACAAAGAGTTATACGGATAAACGAAGAAGACCCTTGGAATTTCAAGTGGGTGAGCATGTTTTGCTAAAGATTTCACCAACAAAAGGAGTTGTCAGATTTGGCTTAAGAGGAAAGTTAAATCCTCGATATGTAAGACCATATGAGATTCTTAAAAGGATAGGAGACATGGCTTATAGATTAGCTTTACTGCTTGATTTGGAGGGAGTACATAATGTGTTCCATGTATCCATGCTCAGAAAGTATGTCAGAAATCCGAAAGAGATAGTAGCTCTTGAAACTTTGGAAGTGCAGCCGAACCTTACGATTGAAAATCCGATCAGAATTGTGGACTCTAAGGAGAAGATTCTAAGAAGCAAGATGATCAAATATGTGAGAGTGCAGTGGACTAATCAAACTAAACGTGAAGCTACCTGGGAGCTAGAAGAAGACATGAGAATGAAATATCTAGAGTTGTTTTATTAATCCAAGTAACTTTCAAGGACGAAAGTTCTTTTTAGGAGAGGAGAGATGTAATATATGGAAATAAAGATGAAAATATAATGAATTATAAATCATGAAATAACATAGGATAAGTTTAAGGTCAAAAGAAGTAAGTTGTAAAGGTTTAAGTTTGATTGTAGAATGAATATTAAAGTTTAGATTTCTGCAATTTTTTACAAATTCAACGCTGCCTCCTGGAGAATCTACGCCATCGGCATAGAGACAGCGTAGGAAGGGAACAGTAGCATTTTTCTTAACGCTAGGTGGAACGCCACCGGTGTACACGAGGGTTTCTCTTAACACCGGTCGGCGTAGGACATGGATTTGCCGGTTGTTGTTAGATCGAAGTTTTGGGAATTCAAAGCCTCGATGAATGCTGCCAGTGCTTGTGTAAATTTTGCCAGCATATGGTGTATGCTGATAAGATTTAAACGTAAGCCGCCAGCCCTATAAATACGAGACGCAAGAAGTAGTTTTCGACAGAATTTCTTTTATCATATTTTCCTTTATTAAAGAGAGTTTTGGAGTGTTCTTGGATATCTAGGGTTGGAGAATCATCCAAAGTGTGTTTTTGATCCAAAGTAAGTGATTTTAACTTTCTCTTATGGATTAGATACAAATTTGTATAAGTTTTCTTAAGGTTTGGTTGGATTTGGCATAAAGGTTCTTGTGAGGAAACCCTCACGTGTTGATATCTGTGAATTGGTGAATGCAAGTCTCTTTTAGCGATTCAAAACAGTAAGTTTATCTCCTCTATGATGGATTCAAACAAAATACGAGTTAATCAATCCTTATACGTTCTTTATGTTGTGCATATTAGGGTTTTAGGTGAAATATTTGGTGTTTGTGGAGTTTGATCGGAGTAGACGGTGCAGATAACGGAGATTTCTTTTCAGGTTAGGGTTTTTGGAGAATTTATGTTTGTTAGGGTATTTTGATAATGCGATAATATCTGTTGATGTGTGTGTATATATATATATAAGTTGTAACAGGATATTTAGAGTTTATGGAATTTTTGTTGGTGTCGATATAGGAGTTGGTAGAGTTTGGGTTGTTTTTATTGTTATTGATATAGAATTTGAGGATTTGAGTTGTGTTCCTTAAATTGAGAAAGGTACAACCAATCCTTGCTTGTCATTTTTGCTTGTAAGTTTAGTATTGATTGAACGGTTGTAGGAACAAAATTTCATAATAAACTTAATCATTATTCAGTTTAATTATTGTATGTTTGGTTGTGTTTGGCTTTGACCAGTAAAGACCTGGCAGATAGTGATACTGGTAAGTCACCCTAATGATCTTGGTGTGAGGTTGTCCCTAGTGGCCTCGTGCCTTGATATGATTCCGGTAGAATTAGGTGTTCTAGATTCGGGGTGTTTAGGGAGTACCTACTCATTCATATATGTATATGATTATTATTTTCAAAGAGTTGTTTGTTTTTCAATGGGGTGTGAGTAACTCCAAGTTTGGGATTAGAGTATACATAATACTGAACTGTATGCATTAGCTTAAGTTGCATGGACTATGTGTCTATTGTATGTGCATATGCATTTGTTTTTGGATTGGAGTTATCGTACTGGGCGTCGCCGCTCATTCTTTTAAATTTTAGGTTCAGGTGAAGAAGATATAGTATATGATCTTTCGGGATATGAGTTATTCTTTGATAGTGGGGATGGTGATAGTGGACCCAACCACCCAGTAGAGAGTTAGTCTTTAGATATCAAGATTTCTAAAGAAAAGACATGTTTAGATCATTTGGAGTTGTAGTTGGATATTTATGTTGGTTTTAAATGAAAAGATTTTAATATTAACAGTTTTTAGTTTCTATTGAATTTGTTAGCTATGATGTCAACTTGGATTTTATGCTTGAACTAGGAGTTTATGTTTTATGAAGTTTTTTTTTTTTTAGTTTTAATAGGTTTCGTGTCCTATGAGATACCCTATGTCTGTTTACAGGTGATAATTGTATTATTCTGTATATTAGAGCCTTTATATGTCCTATATAAGAGAGGATACGTAGCGGGTTGTAATGCCTTATTTTAGGGCGTTACAAAACAACGATAACTTCCAAATCTTGTTCGTGGAAGTAAAACAAAACAAAAGTATCAAATAAATAGAGGGTAAAGAAACAACATAATGTAATCATAATACCATCTCAAATAGACTTAACAAATAAAAGTACGATGAAATTCCATATGTTACGAATACTGATGAAATACAACATAAAATTTCTCACCAAGTTTTATAAGTCTACGTACGCATAACAAGTTTTGAGGACAAAACTTTCTTTAAGGAGGATAGGTCGTAAACCCTTGAAATTTTTCCTAATTCATAGAAAATAATCCTAGAAGTCAAAACACCAAAATTGAAACCCTGAAAATCGACCTAAGTTAAAACCAAAATCTAAATAAGATCAAATACGAAAATCCTTAACCTTAAGAAGAAAAGAACCCTCAAAACAAAATGGCAAATCCAACAATCAATTGATTCAACATCTAACACCAATCAAATCATCTATTTGATTTCCTAACACACAAATAACACTTGACAACAAAATACTAAGACCTTAAATACTTCGACAAATTTTAGAATAAAAATTTTTCAATTTTCACCAAAAGTCAAACTGAGTCAACCCATAACCCTAGACTCGGTTGAACGATCCCGAGAACTGAAAAAAATATTAAATAATCACGAATAAAATACAATCAACCATAGATTTCGAACCCAAAAATATAACACGGACAAAACACCAAAACCTTATAATCTTTCAAATAAATCAACAAGCCGGAAGTTAAACCGGAACCCTAAAAGTCAACAAAATCTACAACAAACCCTAAAGTTTAAGATTCGGTAATCCCGCACTTTTAAACCCTAAACAACAAAATTGAGATAATTGTTGATAATAGTCCATAATAATATAGAGAAGCTTAAAAACATTAGATTCGTAAATTTCTAGTGTCTTTCGGATCCAAAATGTTCAGTTTTTGAAAATCGGGCCCAGATATACTAGATAGTAAAAATATTCCATTAATACCATTAGACTCATAATAAAATAAGAAATCCAAAAATATCAGTTGCATAATTTTTCGGTATCTAAAAATATCTGATATAGCCCGTTTACGTATATTTTTATTACTATCGGTATTTTGTTTATCTAGTCTACTATTCACGGTACTATTTCTACGATTCATTACTATTCATCTATCTCTACTTTTTCTACTACCTATTATTATAACCTATATGCCTATTTCTTACAATTTTCTTTTCTTATAAAAATTCTATACCACATATTACTAAACTTCTTTTACATTTTTCTTCTAAAATTAATTTTTATCACTTCTCTCTCCTTCCCCATGATGGTGCTGTTACCCCTCTCTCTCTTCACTCTCAATTTTTTTCTTTATCAATTAATTTAATCATATCTAATTTTCACTCTAAAACTCTATAAATACCTATTTCCTCCTTCATTCTTTCACAAACTCATTTTACTACCAAACCTCTCAAAATCTCCTCTCAAATACTATCCTCATTAATCTCCTAAAAACATTCTAAGCTTTCTTCTTTCATACACAAAACCCATTTACACATACTACTCTCAACTCCTATTTAGGTAAAAATTTTTTTATATTTTTACTACCATGTCATGTAACTTTACATGACTATGGTGTGAGTTTTCTAAACTTAATGTTATAGAAGTTACACTATGTTCATGTATTGTTCTTGTTCATGAAGATTCATTTCTATATTTTCATGTTGTTATTATACTTTGCTCATATTATTGTTGTTATTATGCTAACTTCTTATTCATATCTAACTAAATATATTTATGGATCTATATATATTTTTTAGAGCTATAAGCTCACTTATTATTTATTTACTTTCATGCTTTGTAATTTATTTACTTAATTCATGTTATTTAAGACTAGTCTTTCTAGTCTTAGACTTGTTCTTATCAAGTCAAAACAACTTTTTCTTTCTTTTTGGGACTAGTTTATTCTTAGTTCCAGGATGCCATGATAAAGGTAAGACTCCTAATGCTTGACCGGGATATCTTGATGAAGCTACGGTTCTCAATACTTTATTCTTATTATTTTGCTTACTTTGCTTCTTATATCTCCCATACATTACTATATTATATTTTGATCATTTTCATACTACATAATCATGTGCATGCATCATTATAATGATATTGTCTCAACAAAACTAAAGTAGAATTTTCTTTAATGAAGGAAAAAAAATGAAATCAAACCCTTTTATTATACAACTTTGAACTTAAATGAAGATTTTTTCATAAAAAAACATAGAAAAAGTGTTTTTACAAATTCTTTTAAAAAATTTAGACAAACCATCATAAATTTCCCTTAATGACAATAAAGTTGATTTTTACCAAAGAAATTAATTAAGGAAATTAACACTATCTTTTTATGATGAGTAACATAAAGTTCATTAAAACTTAGTGTTAGTAACACTTTGATATCCAAATTTTTCATGAAGTTTAATTATAGGATTTCTTTTTTAACTCAATAATAAAAACCATGAACTAAACTAGTTTTCAAAGATTAAGGCAAGAATCAAACCACTAGTATGATAAATCCTCTTTAAAAAAATTAAATTAAAATAAAATATTGCCAAAGTTTCTAAATGATGAACTCATTTTCAAAGAAATAAAAGAATATAAACATTAGAGGTTTCAAAAACAGTAGATATTATCAAAGGCTTAAGAAAATATTAAAACATGATTTCCTTCCAAGTAAAATTAGTCGAAGAGTTAAAAGACCAAGTTTTAGAAATAAAGTTTATTTTTAAAGAAGTTGGAAAATGAAAATATAAGGGAAAAAGACTTTTTTATTAAATTCATTTCTTTAAAAGAAAATATACATAACTCAATTTGTTATAGGTTATCAACAACTTACTAAAACTCTTGAAAACTTCATTTTATCACTAAAAGTAAAATTTGTAAAAAACTAAAACTAAAGAAAATTATTTTAGAAAGGAAATTAGAAAAAAAAAAGAATATACTTATAATAACTCAAGAAATTATGAAATTCCTTGAAAACACTTAGGAAAGAAATTGTTTAAGATACAAGTCTTCAACATCGTAAGACGTTGTTTTACGAAATAGAATCGTTGAGAAACACCATTAGAATCTTGCATACTATATGAGTCTATAGATATATTCAAAGGATTTTTCCAAATTATACTAATATCTACATTTTTTAGTACAAGTTTCTTTTTTTTTTTTTTTGGATAAGGAAAAGTTTGCAAATTTATGTTTTTTGAAAACTACAATTTTCGTAATGAGTTTACCCTATGGTTTTGGAGCCCAAATGACCTTATATGGCAAAAATAACCTTAGAAATGAATAGATCTTTTTCGAGTAAATAGAAAACGGTATATTATATGCGAAATTCTGAGTTAAAATGAGCAAGTTATGGCCATTTTAAGTTGGAATTTCATTCATGCGATTTTTGAAGAATATAGTGAAATAGAATTAGTAAGTTTAAGTAAAATTTCTACAAAATAGAATCTGGGTATTTCCTTTGTCTTGGTGATACAGAATACCAGATTTCCTTCCTAAGATTACTACGACTAGAGATTGCAAAATAGACGAGTGAGTTTATTCCTCTTAATTTCGTTACTTTTGTGATGTAAAGTAGTGGTATTAGTATAAGCTAAGAGAAAAAATTGGATATGTATGGGGAATTCTGGGATATGTATATATGTGATTTTATGCCTATGTGATAAAATGAGAATTAGAATATTGCAACTTCAATTGCTTGTTTAAGTGTTTTGTTTATTTACTTGTATGAGTGCTTATTATTGTGCCAAATTGTTGTCAACCCTAATAAAATCTTAATAAAGGTTTGACTTAAGAAAAATAAAAAACATCACCCATAGCATCCATCGAGTCATTCTTTTTTCGAAAAGGTTGCTACTCTACACGTAGAGTTGGTGGTGTAAACCCCGGATATTCTTAGTAGTTAAAGTAAACCCCGGGAGTTGATAAGCGAAACCCTAATCCAGGTCTAGTTTAAGTCTAGTGGAGAGAGAAGCTTAGAAACCCTAAATCGGCTTTCCTTCGGTTTCATAAAAAAGAAGTTTTATAAGTGAAATGAATATAAATTATTGTAATAAAAGTGTATGTAAACCTTAAAAGTTTTGAATTTGGAACTTTTTCAATTCCAGGCCTTCCCAAGCTCAATTACGAAAAAACGTGCCCCGGTATCAGAAACTCAGAAAAATATTCTAGAATATTCATTAGAACCGAAATTTTATAAGGATTTCAAAAATATAAATTTTATAATTTTTCGGGCTATAAAAATTACAGTTATGGCTTTTTTCCCGTATTTTCTTTACAACCGGTAAAGTAGATGTCTTGTCTACTATTCACAAGTACAACCTACACTACACACTACTCATACCCTATTCTTACATCCTTACAACTACTCATTACAATTTTCTTTTCCAAGAAATTTTGTTTCCTAATTAATTAATACAATTATTACAATTTATTACATAAATTACAAATTTTATCAAATTTTCAATTCTCTCTATCTCTCCCACACCCCATGGCCAGTGCCCTCCTCTCCAATTCCCCCTCATTTTTGTTTTATTTTTACTCATTTTATTTAATTAAAACCCTAATCCAACTAATATATAATCTTATGTTCTCTCTCTCCTCTCATTTTCACTCTTTCAAATTTTTACAAAGGTTGAAAAACTCTCTCTTTCTCCTCTCATGTTGCTGTGACACACACACACACACACTCACAGGCTTATTTTCTCTTCTTTTCATCTCCAAATCTCCATTAATGTGATGATTTTAAGCTTCGTTATTACCAAATCTTGTAATGGCAAAACCATTCTTGAGTGTTTTCCACCTTTAATCTCAATGAGCATATGCTAGGGACATGAAAACACTAAAACAAGAATATCAAGCCATCACAAGAAGTAGATCTTGTGTTTAAAAGAGTTTTTTGTTGGAATATCATCTTGTTCATGCATGTAAAGTAGAGATCTTGCATAGAAAGTTATGTTCATGCCATGAAATCATGATTCATGCACTATATGTGGTAGATCTAGTGTTTAGACACTCATATTTTTATTTACATTTACGTTCATGTGGATATCTTGAGCTTTCATGCATTAATGATCATAAAAGCTTAGCCTTGCATGTATATAGATGCGTTAGATGATAGATCTTCATATAGGAGGTAAGAAACTTGAAAAAGAAAAGATTTTATTAGAAATGCCTAGTGGAAAATTCGGATGGAATTTGATACCTATTTTAAAAACCCTTGAAACCACTTTAAAACTCATATTTTTCATAAAAATTAAGGGTATATGTAATAGGTATCTCTAAGGAATGATTTTTACAAGTTTAGATGAGTTTAGGCATGAGTAATGTGTAAAACAAGTAGTGGAGTTAGAATGGGAAATCTTGAGATAGTGATTAGTTGTTAAATTCGTAATTTGGAGTAATGCCTACATAAACACCTAGTATTCAAGCTTAAATTGCATGTTTTATGAGTTAAATGAAGTCCTTAGACAATAGATATGATAAAGCTTCTAATTTTGATGCATTAAACAAGTTTTCTCATAAGGAATATGCAAGAAATAAAATTTTTTAAAATTCGGATTTTTGTGAAAAGCTTGTTTAAAAAACACATTTACAAAGTGAAAGATGTGGATTTCTATGGATAAATGAAGATCATGGATAGTATAGATGTTAAGGACTCATTTTTATTTAGATAACAAGTAAATTCCAAGAATAAAATCCTAAAACCCTAGGGAATGCAAAGTTGGAAAGAATAGATTTTTAGAAGTGACGATAGTGGAGTTTTATAATAATTGGGAGTTCTTAAGAGTTCATTATCAAAAATCATCAAGATCATGCATATATTGGACTCATTACATGACATTCATATTAGGAGTTCATTCATATTCCATCTATACGTGAATTATCAACTAGAAACATTTTTACTAAATGCGAAACAATTTTTTGGAGATGGAAAAGTTACAGAATAGATCTGATCCCTCTATTCCATGACCTTAATGTTTTCAAAATTTAAAAATGATATTAGAAATAGATATATCTTTCGAAGTAGATAGAAATCGATATAAAATTTGCGAAATTCCGAGTTAAACTGACCAAGTTATGGCCGTTTTAACTTGGAAGTTCCGTAAATAGCGAAAATTCCGATTTTGTCTAGCTTAGATGCATAGCTTGAATTAGTTAAGTGATGAGATTCTTATTAGGTTGTTCTTATTTGGTAGGTGATCCCGAGCATGACGATACCCTACCACCCGACTACTATTATTAAGAGACCGGCGTACCATGGCCGAGTGAGTATTACTTCCAATTTCAATTATTGTTTGTGATTGTAATGATAGTGGCATTAGTTGCTTAGACAAAGATAAAAATGAATATGCATGATGGGGTATTTGGGAATTATATACTTGTCTACTGTTGATATGTGAAGTTGGACTTAAAGAATATCAAAACCAGGTGATAAGTTACTGTTTGTATAGCAAGGAGTTATAATTGATTGTTTGCGAATATTGGTTGGTCACCTAAAAGAATTGGATTAATCAATTATTGGACCTCAATTATAATTGAACTCATTCATACCACGATGGAGATGGAGCATTAACATTTGTTGGTTTTTTGTGATCCATAAAACGAATATGTTGGTTAATCGTGATCCATAAAACGAAATTGTTGGTTAATCGTGATCCATAAAACGAAATATTATTTAGTTGACCGTGAGCTTAAACGGTGTCGTACTGTAGGATTCGTTAATCTGCTAACCCGGGATGGAGGGCGCAAGTCCATCCACATATGATTTCTGGCTGGTCATATGTTTGTTGAACTCATTTGTTTGATGCATATCATTTGCTTGAGTAACCACTTGCTTGAATGATTTGTCTTAATTGCGATATGGAAGTTTTCACTCACTAAGCTAGTTAGCTTACGCCCCTATAGTTTTTACTTGTTGCAACATGAATTCATTTGGCTTAAGCCAAGGCAGGCTACAGCTCAGGTACCGGAGCTAGGAGTTTCCCTTAGAAGTTTATTTCGATTTTGTTTAGACTTCCGTTGGAAACTAAAGGACTCTGGATGACTGTAATGGACTTAATATTATTTTGCGGGAGAATACCCCTTAGACTTTGTAATTTATATATGTGTTTTGGTTTATTATCTATGGCTAATGAATGCCACATTAAACTTCTTAACTCCATTGATTGAGTATTCTATTGTTGTAAAGGGACGCTTTACATCTATACAAGACTCCCGAAGGGCTCGGATAGAAATTCGAGAGTCTTATATAGTATGTGGCGGACTGTTACGTTTAGGATACTCCTATGGACGTGACAGTTGGATTGGCTGTTATCATGTTGGGACATGAGCCATGTTCCTTCCTAGAGAATCTAAATCGCTTGGGGAATGCAACTCTAGATTCGGAACCGAGCCAACTGAACGCTTTGGGTGGGGACCTGGGGACTAGCAGTAAAGGTCGAGGATCGTCATTACCGATTCCCTAACCTTCGATATGGAGGGGTAAATCCGTTGTATATATGGTTTCCGGATAACTATATATATTTGTGTAATCACATGATTATTGCTTAGCATGTATATCATATGCGTGAAAATTTAATGAACTTGTTTGAAATCATGGTGCGAATGAAAAGGAATACCTCACTAAGCTAGTTGTAAGCTTATACCCCCATAGATTTTGTTGGTATATCGTGGCTTTAATCGAAGATCATAACATTAAGGAAGTCATTGATACATGTTAAACTTTTATGAAAGTAGTGGGAACATAGGATGAAGTTACTTTGTAAGATTCCTTATGCATAATGTATGCTATGTTAGTATTTCGGGAATTTCTAAGACATGTTTTTATATTGACTTGAAGACAATAGCGGGATATGCTCCTAAGAATTGTAATCAACCATGTTTATATTTTATGATAAGTATTCTCCTTGCTTTTTTACTTAATCATTATCAATATAAATTACACTACTCCGATGCGTTCCTTAGTTGTGATGTATGCCTTGTACATGATATGGAAGCCTTTGCGTGACTAAGGTAGTCATTCTTAGGCTTTAGTATTGTGTATGGCAGACTGCCACATTTAGGGTATCCCTCGGGGTGACAGGAAAAGTTTGAGAAGAAATTTAGAGAGAAAATTTGAGAAATAATTTTGGTAGAGTTTTGTTATGAATAATGAAAAAGTGTGTAAGAAGTGAAGGAATTAAGTGGTATTTATAGAAGGAAGCGGGAGGGGATTAAAGTATAAAAAATAAATGAAAAAAATGAAATGAGAGAAAAGAGAAGAGGGGTAGTTGTTGGTTAGCGTGAAAAGAGAGAGAGTAAGAGAAGGGGAGGGAGGAGGGAGGAGGGAGAGAGAGAGATGTGTGTGTAAAATGAAGTAGAGTAGATGTCTTTAAGAAAAGTTATGGATGCTGTAAGAGTTGTAAGAAAAGTGTAAGAAAAACTACAGATAAATGAATAGTAAAAAGTAAAATGAAGTGACAATTTAATCACCTATAGAGATAAAATACGCATATAATAGCTACAATTGGCGTTTTTATGAGTTGTAAAAATTGTATCTAATATTTTTATGAAATGATAAATCATTAAATGGTTTTTGAAGGTGAACTGATATCATTTTATCAATAATTGTTATCTAGTTGTGTTATCTCGATTTGCATACTAGCGATTGGTTAAGAAAACTATTTGGTTGACGAAATTTGATTTGAAAATTTAGATACCATATTATAGAAAATAAATCTGAATTATTTTATTACTAAATATTAATTAAATTACATTGTCTTGTTCATGATCGGATATGGAAACTGATCCCATAGAAGCTTGATACGATCAAAGTTTTGTCGAATATGATTCTTTTAGGATTCGTAATATATATTTGGTTCATAATATTTTTCTAATTAATCTAGTATTTTATGATTTTAGAAAGATGTCCGATTGAGTTTGAATATTATAAGGTTTACAGTTGACTTGGTTTAACTTTAGGATTCTAGTTTCGTTTTCAAGTCTCTGGTTTTACTTGCAAGATTACTGTAAAATTTGAGGAGTTTTCAATTATAAGAAATTATTTCTTATTATTTTACCAAAAGATATTATTGGGATGTACTGCATCATTTTGCCTGTTAGAGATCAAATACGTGAATTATTTTGCGTAAGGATTTTCGAATCAATTGAGTTATTGGATCATTTTGTTGGTGATATATTTTTGCCAGATGATTTACTTTTAGAGTTTTAGGTTTTATTTAATTAATCTATTAACTTAAGATTATTGAATCTTTATCTAATCTTGTTTATGGTTTCCAAGGTTTCGAAAGTTTTAGTAATCCAAGTTTAATGATATTATAAGGTTATAAAATTTATTTGATTCCATCTTAGGTTTTTTTCTTTTTTTTAGATTTTGGTATGATCTGATACGATTTTAGGATTTTGGTTCTAATACGAATTTTAGGGTTTACGATGTGTTTTATTTATTTTATTAAAATTCTAATTAATCTTATATGGTTTCGGTCTACATGATTTAATTAATATCATACTATTTTCTTGATTTGCGTTTTTACTTCTTTATTATAATTATCTGGATACAATATTTGTCGTATCAAATGATTTTTCAAATACGTAGTTCGTGCCAATTTTTAAGTTTTCTTAATTAGCCTTAAGGTCTTGTTATGTCATAGGTTGTTTTGATACTATGATTATGTTTAAACTGCTATTATAATTAATAAATGATAGAGGTACTTATCACAAATTGCAATGTTGGATAAGAATCTTGTAGCATTGTTACAAGTTGATAAGTTATCGTGATTAATGTAATATTAGTAATAATATTGTTAACTTATCAAAATTGTTTTAATATGTAGATCAAGTATAGTGTTACTTATTATATGACAAAATAATCTTGTTGTTGTTGTTGTTGTTATTATCGTTATTTTCATTATTTATTATTATTTATTTTATTCACTACAACGTATATTGTTGATTATAGTACACTCTCGATGCTATTAATACTACTACTACTACTATTGTAAATTGTTGTAATAGTTCGTATCATGTGCTCGAAATAAGCACGTGATTAAATTGGTAAAGAAGAATATTTTATGGGTATCAATTTTAAAGTTTTTTTTTGTGTTTTATTATAATTACTTGTGTTCTATTTTGAATATTAACATATGTAATAAATTATTTGTATGATTTGAGTGGCTTCTAAAAATTTTTAGAAGCCGAAGGAGGTGATGTTATTAGTTTCTTTAAGGGGTTATGATCATTTTTAATTATAAGTTCATAAGAGAATATTCATTTGTGATTATTTCTAGAAATTTACTTGTTAGACATTGTTTGATTCTATCTGCTTGATGAATATAGAGATATATTTATCTTTATTTATTGAAATTAACGTTTTGCTTGGTGATTAATTTACGGTATTCCTTATTTGAGAATTTTCAAGGTATATTTATTATTTTTCTAATTATTTTTCAAAATTGGTTGATAATTCTTTTAAGTTTACTAGAGCCTTAATAATTAATTCTTTGATTTATCAATACTCATTGATCGTAAAAAGGTTAGGGTAAATTTTGTTAACAATTATGATTTCTTAAACTATAATTGAATTGTTTATATTTTAATATTCTTAAATTATGAAAAATTGGAAGTGATTCTTTGATGACCTTTCTAAAAGCTTTTCAAAATTATCATATTATTGTCAATCATCAAAATCAAGTTATGCAAAAATTGGGGGTTTACAGATTTAGATATTTCTGATAGCACCCATCTTCAATTGTTTTCTTCTAATAAGATGTTAATCGCTACTAATAGGATTAGGAGTAGCAAAAACAATATTAGTACAAACCTCCTTGAATATCAACATGAGCACTTTCTTGGTACCCTTGATTATCACCATCCTTATTTAATTGATCATTGTGCAATTAAGCTCATTCTTAAAATCTAAATAAACTTACATCTTCTTATTTTTTGAAATCTTTTCATAAAATTTAGCATCAATTCGAAAGGTGAAAAAAAATTTCTATTGTCATACCCTAAAATTAGGATCATTTATAATTGCCACATGTCAATAAAAAGTATGAACAAATTAATGTTCAGAATTTGCTAAGAAACCAATAGCATTTATAACTCTAACCACACACATGCAATATATAAATCCATCAATTGAAGCACATAAGTGACATTTCCTTTGTATAAATGCTAAACTAGAGGGTTCAAGTTAAATTTTAATGAGCAAATACATTGTACAATTATTCAAACAATGTAGTTAAGTCATACTTAATAAGCAAAATATGTTTCTAATATAACGAGCTTTTTGTTTGCAATATATTATGTATTTGTTTTTGCGTTTAAGGGGGTGGGTTGGGGTTTAACCAAGATGTTACTACATTGTAACTAACATCTAGACATTGAGGCATGTGATAAGAAGCTAGCATGATTAGAAGGATTGGTTATGAAATTGCAACTAATGTTTAGATGCCAAGGGTGGATGTTTGAACATTAGAGATTTCACACAACCGGAGAACTTCTAAACATATGGTTTTTAGCCGGCGTCCTTATAATATAAGCTTTTGTTGCAATGCAAGGTGTGCACGGAAAGAAAAGAAGTGAAGGTAGCATGATTTTTTCAAATGACATATGGACGATTGAGGATGATGTTTAGACATTAACTGGCAGAAAACCAGCCATTGGAACTTTTACAAAGAGAATAATTTTGGAGGAAAATGAGTAATGGCTATATCTTTTAAAGGCCTCATAAATAAGGGTTATAAGGTAGATTTTGAGGGTAAGAGCAAGCTTAAGTGGGCTCTCAAAATTATGTTTTTTTTTTCAATTGGTAATGTGAAAGAATGAGTATTACCAATACGAGTTTAATTGGCCAATTTTTATGAGGTATTACGCATGTGTTTGTAATGTGCTCTCCTTGATTGCCTTTTGTGAGGGATGAGTTATACCTTGTGAGTGTGAGTGTTGAGTGTAAAAGGCAAATCCCGTATTATTTTATGTTATGGTGTAGCTTCATGGGAACATTTATTTGTGTTGAATGAAATGTGTACGAAGTACTCCATTGTTAAATCTAGTGTATTTTTCTCTATCTCTTATCTCTTTATTTATGTATTTTGGTTATATATTTGTTGATTTTATTGAAATTGCATGAATTAAGATTGAAATTGTAAAAGAGATAAATCTTATAATAATTGAGCTTTGAATTAGATATAGTATCCCCCTAAATGAGCTTTAACCTAAGTGTTAAAGTAGTTTTTCAATCAATATCATGAAATACTAAGTGGCTCATAGAATCCACCTAAATACACATAAATAACTAACATAATAACATGAGGATCTATACCTCAAGCCATTATTAGGATCACAAGTAAACAAATATAAAATCAGTTGGGCTCCATGTATATATCATGAAAACCAAACTATTAACTGAGCCAATAGTCAATTGAAAGGTAATCTTCACAAGCCTTCTCCTAATAGTCAACAATAATGTTGTTACCAGTAAGATCAAAAGCTACGGCATAAATCACTCAAACCTAAAAAAGAAAGAAATTAGTCGAAGCATTGTACATGTATACCACAATAACATGCACATACTTAAGAATCAACACATTCACATGCATACATAAAACTAATGTAATAACTAATATTTTATTATCTTCAATTTAAGTTGAGCAAACAACATAGGAATAATTCAGCACCCCCTACACATACATATAAAAATACACATAAAAGATGTTGTACTCCATAACATTTGAGTCCATAATCTCAACAACTAAAATTTACCCAAATCCTATCTAGGTAAAACTCCACCTAGAGATGGGGCTAATTGTTTGTTTGTTTGTTAAATTGATATATAAACTCATGAAACCGATATTTGATTTGGCTTTATCTTGATTTCATGGTTCTAAAGTGTAAGTCAACCTTAAAAAAAAGGATTTGAATTAACTTCTTGGGTTTTAAAGGAAAATTTTAAATATCTTGAAAAAGTTATATTGAACATGATATGAATACAGGCCTTATATTGAGGGTTGCATTCAAAATATTACATGAACACGAGCCTATGCTGGAGGCTAAGGTAAATTACATCAGAAGGTCACAAAATTTGATAATAAGTTCATTTGAGGTCATAATGTTTTAAGTTGTTAAAAAGAAGTCACAATATTTTGAGAAGTAGGTTAGTTGAGGTCGTCATTGATATGTGTCAATAGGAGAAATGTTTAAAATTAAAACATAGAAGATTTGGCATGTTACGATACATTCTAGTGGTGACCTCAATTGATCCACTTCTCTAAATACTGTCACCTAAAATGAACTTAATTCCTAAAACATTATGACTTTTTTCTAACCATTCAGAATGCTATGACCTCAAATGAATCTACCCCTAAATATTATAACATTCTAGTGTAATTTACCCTTAGAGGTTGTGTTTTGAGTATGACTTAAATACAAGCCCATGCTGAGGGTTAGATTAATATTACAAGCTTAACATAACTTGAATATGAGCTTGTAGTAGAGGTCGTGTTAGCTTAACACAACTGTGTTGAGAGTCATGTTGGCCTAATAACATCATATTTGTAAATTTTCCTTCAATTCTTAGCCCAAACACGTTCCTAACCTTTTTGTATTAACATATATCACTCCAACATCATTTTAAATACATGTTTAAAGACTCCAAACTACAACTTTTCAACAAAAACATAATTAACCTCAATATTCAAAGAACTTATTTGTTTTTCTCTCTCAATTCTTTAAAAATGAGTACTCTCCCTCTTTAGCCCCTTCCATGCCATTAAAATACATATTTCTATTAGAATTTGTCATTAAAATCTATCATATACACCAAACTTATTAGAAACCAGAATTGGAAATCAAGAGGTTGTTGTCCTTTCTCATTACATACCTCTAAATTTTTTAAAATTGCCAAGTAAAGTCTTCTTTATGCCTCTATAATTAAGAACGTCTAAATATGAAGAAAAATATTTGCCCGCATATTCTGAATTGACTCCCACTCTAAAGGAAGAAGTTTTCTTTTGTTGTAGTAAGAGAAGCTATCAAAGAAAATAAGAATAGAAAGTCGCATTGGTTTGCAAGGTTTTAGAAGATTGAAAAAAGCTCTCTTTTACGATTACCCTTATTTTTTTTGTTCTTTTTTTTAATAATTTTTTTCATTTTCTAGATAAACCTAGTTATTTCATCTATGCTAGTGATAAATGCGATTATCTCACTATTTTAACTCAAGGAATCTTATGTAACATAACTTAGTTTAAATATTGAAATTGAAGTCACTTTTACCTTCTTTTTTCTTTTTTTGTTAGATTCTAAATTTCGACTATTTCTAACTCAAATATTAGGATATTACGTTTAAGAGACTATAAAAGGTAGTCATTCGTCACAATTAATCATGTACAGAATTCCAAATATCAACTTTGAGCAGTAGCCCTTAATTGACCTCTTATTTGAGACCACAAGTTCTTCATTTGATTCCTTTATGTTTAGATAATCCTAACTTTTAGTTTGGCTCCATTGGCCATAGATGCCAATATAATAAGGCCACATCATCAAAGAATAGCATGCCTTTATTTTAATGCGTCATGATAGAAATCATGAGTCACTTAGGGCAATAACCTGACCTAGAGCTAAGGGCTTGATGAACTTGGTTTAGAGAGTCCTTACAAATGATTTAAATGATGATGAATTGAGCTTTCATAAAAGATGTTTGATGCACTTTGGAGTGGGAACTGACTTTCTGCGTTCAAGCATTGAGAAATCCTCATTAGAGGAGATCACGCCATCACCCGCTGAAACGGTCGTGATGTCGACCTTTGGAGAAAATGATTGTGGTAAAGCCCGTAGTAGAATCTAAACTGAGACATGCACATCAAGGAGATAACGACCCCTATCATGCCTGTTATTCAGGACATGATCAAGAATACGACCATATTCGAGGTCGTGAACATGTCATTGTTGTATAATTCAGCGATCCAAGGAGATAAGAGGCATCATTATGCCCATGGTACCGGCTGTAACTAGCCATGCCATGCTCGTATTTGCTTGAAGATGGAAGAAAAATTGTGATACGAGAGGATCACGGCCCAAGTCATGGCCGTGATCAACAGGGGGATCTTAGACTTATTTTGTGCGTTTTTGAAATGCTACTTTCCTATTTTATTAGTTTCTCTTTTATTCTTCCATATTTGCCCTTGTCCAACTTGTAGGTCTATATAAGGGTTATTAGTGATGTGTGTAGCAGTTTTTATTGCTTATTTACCCTTTGTAACTTTCAATATCCTTTGAGACATAATTGCCTTCTAGAATAAGATTGAATGTCTTGTTTAAGATTGTTTCTTATCATTTCTTGTTATCGTGTATAATATTGATTAAAACAACTAGTTCAATTTTATCTTTGGTGAGACATATCCAAAGATTCATAGTTCATATCTTTTAATTTTTTGTTTCATCATTCATAAAACCTAAAAATATTTTATAAACCTTAAAAATTGCAATTGAAAGCACCAGATCCATAAATCACTTGGATTCTCCAATGCGTATCACATCGTTAAGCAAATTAGCGCACTTGAGTATTCCTTCATATTCTAAAAGAAATATTACAAATATATGTATATATATATATATCTAGCATTCATAAAATTGTAATAGTTCTTAATTCTTGACACCTCTACTCTTGTTGTTGCCTCACTTAAGCTAGGCCTTTATCTAACCTCAATATGTTGCTGGGTAGAGGCATTTAAATGCCCATTACTTTCCATAAGGAAGTAACCATCTTCTCTGATACTCATCTTGTAATCCTCAAGTTTTACCTTAACTTAAGTTTAGAAATAAAATCCGTAAATATTAAGCACTTAACATTAATCAAAAATTTATTTTTATGAGTTTCAAATCTAAACTGTCTTTAATTTATTTGTCTTGAAATAATTAATTATTCATTTGTATACTAATTAATATCCATCGGATACCATAATTTGTTCGTCTTATATACATTATAGATTTTAATTTTCATTATCTACACTTAAATATTTTTCAAAACTACTTAGAAAGTCTATTTTACCGAAAGATTCATGGTAATGGTAGAATTGTTCACTTTTCATAAAGTTTTCTGCATCGAGTGCTATATGACATTTTTTTTTCAAACCAAGTTTATCATATTTTCCTTACTTGTGAAAGAAGTAGCTATAATTTGAAAATTTATATCAGCTAGACATCTTTATCACTAGGAGATAAATACAAAAGATTTTAAAAATCTGATATATTGATATAATTCATACAAAATATCCTCTATTAAACATAAAATTGGATAAATATAACTTTTTTGCTACTATTTTTACGATGAGACCCTCATTTTCATCTTACTCACATTTACGATTGAAACCCTAACCATTTCTCCAAACTCTCACCATCAATATTAGGAAAATTTCTAAGAAATCATATACAAACACTACTTCCAGTATTTTAAAGAAGTAGGCAAAGCAATTGCATGGGAAAATGTCACTAAAACTTAAGTAAGTTTTATTTTAAAAGAGTTAAACAAAAAAGTACACTTACATATTTTTACTACTTAGGGATAAAACACTAAGCTTAATAGATGTAATAACTTAAGGAACTAAAACTAAAAATGCTAGAAACTTATGAACAAGTATCGCTTTATTTAACAAACACAAACATAATAGTTCATGAGATAAAATGGAGCAAAACTACACAAAATGTTCATATTTAAACCTTTGGTTAAAGGAAAGAATGGTATATTTAAGTTTAATTAGTAAGTTTGTTATATATAGTATGTTTGAAGTAGTTATGTTTAGTCTATTTTTAGCCGTGTTTTAATATATGTATCAGTTTAAGAAAAGTTAGTTTATAAAGTAGAATAAGCACTTTGGTTGTTTTGTGCGTGATGGAAATTTTGTTATATATAGTATGTTTGAAGTAGTTATGTTAAGTCCATTTTTAGCAGTGTTTTAATATATGTATCATTTTAAGAAAAGTTGGTTTATAAAGTAGAATAAGCACTTTGGTTATTTTGTGCGTGATGGAAATTGCAGCCAAATCATGCCCATGGTTTGGAACCGCAATAGAAACTAACTAAAATTGAAGGGAAGTGTTTTTAGCCACAGCTTCAAATGCGGCCTAAATAGTAACCTCAGTTGGCCTCGTGGTTTAAGCCGTGGGAAAGTATGAATGACCACGATTTCCACCTTGCCTAACCGTGGTTCGGATCATGCCCATGGTTGGCCCCATGGTTTAGACTATAAGTTATGTAGGTGACTGCGATTTGTCATTCTGTTTAACTACGGTCTTTATAGTGCCTACGATTTAAAATTGTAAAATTTTCTTAAGATTTCTTGAACCAAAATCTTTAAGATAACTAAACCAAGAAAGTTAAGGCATGAGTCTAGGATACTTAGACACTAATAGGAGTTTTTATTTAGTTATATGCTTAGTAATACGTGTTTATTATCTTATAAGAGCCATAAATCAAGACTCAGACTTCCTGATAAACTATTACAACAACTAAGCAAAGATGCACAGGTAAGTAACTTATATCTTCTCACACTGCTTGTGATTGTAATGTAGTGACATATGTTCTTAAAAATAATTGAACTTGATTATATGCAAGTAGATTGGAGAATAATGCATGTTATATGTTGTTGAGTAAATGACAATCTTTAATGCTAAAAGTGATAACTAATTGCTTGGTATTGATTGTATAGTGAGTATTGTTGATTGTTTGAAATTGACTAGTCGCTAAGAAATTTGATATAACTCTTAATCGAACATTAAATAAATGGGACATGCATTACACAACAGCACAACTTGCATTTGCATGGTATTTACATCACGTATTGACATCTTGGCCCTAGGGTAATGCTTTGTTATATTTAATGAATCTGGTTAAGATTACCCCTGAGTTATCAGCCTTAGAAGAACAAAGTAGGTATCGAAGTTTTGATGTGGTTAATACTTAGTGAAGTTTCTAAGTTCTAAGGAGAAGTCAAGATGATATCACTTTTATTTACATATATAAATAATAAGTGAGTTTGAAAAATACATCTCCTTCCTTAGTTCTTTATCTCTCCTACACGTGAATTACTTGAGCTGGTCCTACAATCCCTAAGAGAGGGTGTAAATGTCATGCCTCGAGGGATACCTTAAATGTGACAGTCTACCGTACACAATATTAAAGCCTAAGAATGACTACCTTGATCATGTAAAGGTTTCCATATTATGTACAATGCGTACATCACAACCCAAGGAACATGTAGGAGTAGCACAATTTACATTGATAACAATTAAGTAACAAGACAAGGAGAATATTTATTATAAATATAAACATAGTTGATTACAAATCTTAGGGCCATACCCCTACTATTGTTTTCAAGTCAATATAAATATACTTCTTAGAAATCTCCAATATACTAATATAGCGTACACTACATATAAGGAATCTTACGAAGTAATTTCATCCTATGTTCCCATTGCTTTTATAAAAGTTTAACATCCATCCATGACTTCCTTAATGCCATGATCTTCAATTAAAGTCACAAGTATTCATGTTTCAACAAAATCTATGGGGGGTATAAGCTTACAACTGGCTTAGTGAGGTATTCCTTTTCATTCGCACCATGATTTCAAACAAGTTTATTTAAATTTTCACGCATATGTTATGCATGCTATGCAATAATTGCATGATTATACAAATATATATAGTTATATGGAAACCATATATAGGATAGATTTACCCCTCTGTGTCGAAGGTTAGGGAATTGTTTATGAAGATCCTCGACCTTCTACTACTAGTTTCCAAGGCTCTCACCCAAAGCGTTCGGTTGGCTCGGCTTCGAACCTAGAGTAGTATTCTCCGAGTGATTTCGATTCTCTAGGAAAGAATAAGGCCCGTGTCCCAACATGATAGCATCCCATCCATCTCTACGCGCAGGAGTAGTAGCCTTCTAAAAGAAATGTGACTCGATGGATACTATGCGTGAACGTTTTATTTTTCTTAAGTCAAACTTTATTAAGATTTCTTAGGGGCAATCAAACAATTTTGCAAACAATAAGTAAGCATAAATGAGGCGAACAAAATACTTAAACAAATAATTCGAAGTTGCGATATTCTTAATTCTCATTTCATCACATGAGCATAGAATCACATATATACATATCCCTAAATTCCTCATACATGTCCATTTTTATCTTTTCTTAGTTTTCTAATGCCACTACTCTACAAGCACAAGCAAGTAACAAAATTAAGAGGAATAACTCTCTCGTTCATTTCGCAATCTTTTTAGTTGTAGTAATTCTCAAGAAGAGAAATCTCGTATTCCATGTCACCTAGTCAAAAGAAATACCCGAGATGAATATTTCGTATAAATTCTACTTAAACTTTCTAATTCTATTTCACTATGTTCGTCAAAAATCACGTCGAATGAAATTCCAACTTAAAATGGTCATAACTTGCTTATTTTAACTCGGAATTTCGCATATAATATACTGTTTTCTACTTGTTTGAAAAAGATCTACCATTTCTAAGGTTATTTTTGTCATATAAGGTTGTTTAGGTTCCGAAACCTAAGGGTATAGATTCATCACGAAAATTGTAGTTTTCAAAACACAAGTATACAAACTTTTCTTTATTTGAAAATACTTGTATCAAAATGTAGATATTTGTATAGTTAGAAAAATCCTTTGGAAACATATATATATATATATAGCCTCATATAGTATGCAAAATTTAATGGTGTTGTCTCAACAATTATTTTTCACGAAGTAATTCATCTTACGGTATTGAATTTTTGAATTTTTAACATTTTCTTTTCTAGTTTTTTTAAAGAACTTCATAAATTCTTGTGTTATTGTAAATGAATATATTTCTTATTTTGTCTTCCAATTTCTTTTCTAAAATAAGCTAATTTTTTTTTAACTTTGATTTCCTACAAAATTTTGCTTATAGTATTAAGGATTGGAATTTCTAAAATTGATATTAAGTTATTGAGATCACATAAAATTTGAGTTATTCATATTTCTCCTTTTAAAAGAAAATGGTTTGATAAACAAATCTTTTTTCTTTTATACTTTCATTTCTAATCCCTTTAAAACAAATTTTTGTTTCTAAACTTGGTCTCTTAAGTCTTTTACCACTTTTGTTTGCTACATTGTCGATAATAACTATCGTTTTTTTGAAATTTATCAATCCTTTTTATTTCTTGAAAACAGGTATTTTACTTACACTTGGAAACCTTTATTTTCTAAGTGAGTTTATAAATTAGTGGATTGATTTTATCTTAACTTTGAAAACTAGTTTTTTTTTTTAAGTTTTTATTAAGAAGTCGGAGAGATTCCAATCTTAAGCTTTTTATGAAAAACTTGTATATCACAACTTATTAATACTAAGTTTTATAACTTTATGTGACTCATCATGGTAAAAGAAAACATTTATTTTGTTAGTTAACTTCTTTGAGAAAATCATCATTATTATTATTTAGGAAAAATCTTAGTGAGTTTGAAGAGAAGGTGAAAAAGAAAAATTTTCCTATGGATGTGATAACAAAGCCTTGATTTGGTGACAAAGATATATATATTAAGAAAGGTTGGTTTCATTTCCTTTATTAAAGAAAATTCTACTTTAGACTTTGTTGAGACAATACTATTATGGTAATGCATGTACATGAGTATGTAGCACGAAAAGAAGAAAATATAAGAAAGATATAATAAGCAAAATAATAAGTAAGATAATATATCAAGTGTTGGGAACCTTAGCTTCATCAAGATAACTCGGTCAAGTATTGGGAGCCTTAGCTTCATCAAGGCATCCCGGGACTAAGAATAGACTAATCCCAAAAAGAAAAAGAAAAAAAGGAAAAAAGTTGTTTTGACTTGATAAGGACAAGTTTAAGACTAAAAAGACTAGTCTTAAAATAGCATGAAATAAATAAATTGGAAAGTATGAATATAAATAAATAACAAGTGAGCTTATATGCTCTAAAGAATATATACAGATACATATTATGTTTAGTTAGATATGAACAAGAAATTAGTATAATAACAACAATAAAATGAGCAAAGTATAATAACAACATAAAAATATAGAAATGGATATTCATGAACAAAAACAATACATGAACATAATGTAGCTTTCATAACATTAAGTTTATGAAACTTACACCATGGTCATGTAAAGTTAAATGATATGGTAGTAAAAATATGAAAAGAAATTTTACCTAAATAGAAGTCGAGAGTAGTATATGTAAATGGGTTTTGTGTATGAAGAAGAAGAAAGCTTGGGAGTGTTTTAGGAGAGTAATGGGGAGAGTATTTAAGAGGAGAATTTGAGAGAGTTTTAATAGTAAAATAAGTTGTGTGAAAGAAAGAAGGGGTGAATAGGGTATTTATAGAGCTTTGGAGATAAAATTAGATGTAATTAAATAAATTGAAAAAAAATAATTTGAAAGTGGAGAGAGAGGGGTGGACACATCATGGGGAAGGAAGAGAGAGAAGTGATTAAAAATTAATTTTAGAAGAAAAGTTTAGTAATATGTGGTGTAGAATTTTTATAGGAAAAAAAATTATAAGAAATAGGTATATAGATTGTAAGAATAGATAGTAAAAAAAAGTAAAAATAGATGAATAGTAATGAATAATAGGAATAGTACTATGAATAGTAGACTAGGCAAATAAAATATCGGTAGTTATAGAAATACGCATAAACAGGCTATATCAAATATGTTTAGATACTGAAAAATTATGAAACTGATATTTTTGGATTTTTTATTTTATTACGAGTCTAACGGTATTAACGAAATATTTTTACCGTCCGGTGTACCAGGGCATGGTTTTCGAAAACTAATCATGTTCGAATCCGAAAGATATCAGAAATTTGCGAATCTGTCAACAATTTTCTCAATTTCGTTGTTTAGGGTTTAAGAGCGCAAGATTGCTAGATCTTAAACTCTAGGATTTGTTATAGACTTCATTGACTTTTAGGCTTCCAGTTTGACTTCCGGCTTGTTGATTTATTCGTAAGATTATAAAGTTTTGGAGTGTTTTTCCGCGTTATATTTTTAGGTTCGACATCTATGGTCAATTTTATTTTATTTGTGATGATTTAACATTTTTCAGTTCTTAGGATTGTTTAACCGAGTCTAGGGTTATGGGTTCACTCAGTTTGACTTTTGGTGAAAATTAAAAATTTTTATTCTAAAATTCACCAAATGATTTAAGGTCTTAGTATTTTGTTATCGAACGTTGTTTAGATATATCATCTTGATTTGTGTATTAGGAATTGGATAGATGATTTGATTGGTGTATAGATGTTAAATCAATCGATTGTTGGATTTTCCATTTTGTTTTGAGGGTTCTCTTCTTCTTAAGGTTAAGGATTTTCGTATTTTAATCTTATTTAGAATTTGGTTTTAACTTAGGTCGATTTTCAGGGTTTCAATTTTGGTGTTTTGACTTCTAGAATTATTTTCTATGAATTAAGAAAAATTTCAAGTTTTTACAGTAAATCTTCATTGATTTGGATTCTAGTCATCTAAACTATATTCATCATATGGTTGAGTGTTGCATTACATATATTTGTTAATTAAACATTGCTTGACTTTGTTTGAATTGTGTTAAGATTTTATTATTCATTGAGCTATTATTTGCTCACCCTTATAGACTTATGTGATTAGTAGGATTACTACAATTGATCTTTATTCAAGAGTTGGAGCTGGCATATAGTATTAAAGGCACCAAGACTTATATTGAAGTGATAACTTAGTATTTGTATAAAGACAATGTTTGTATAAGTCTTGATGTAATAATTGAGAACTTAGTATAAGTTATTTTTATAATGAAGCCTTTTGGAGACTAATGGTTATGAAGTTGTATTAATGAAGTCTTTTGAAGACAATGGATGTAAAGTTGTAATATAATGTAATGATCATGGACTTTTTGTAAGGTTATTTCTTGAATGACTTATATGTATGCAATATTTTTCTTATTCTAATCAACCTTCGATCTTATTGTAACTATCCACGCCATGGAGTATTCTAATCGTGTTATGCTTATGTACCTTTCTGGAAGCCTCATATCAATTTACATAAAAGTTTGAAACTTAAGTTTACTACATGATACATTGATATTACTAGTGTACCCTATGGGTGTGGCACATCCTCCATCTAATGTTCACTGATTGGTTCAAAGCAAATAACATTTCCATTAGTAGCTTTATCTTGAGCCTACCTACATTAGCTTACATTATATGAACATGGTCCATGGTGTCAACACTAGCTAATTCCGCTTTAGCCATTTTAGTCTACATAAATGTTCAACTTATATGAAATTCCCATCAAGCTACCTTCACTTAAGATAGGAGGTAAAGAGAAATTGTTGTAATTTGCAACAATATTTGGCACATTCTTTACTTCCATTTCATAATGACTTTTTATTTGATACCATTTTTCACATGTTGCATGATTCAATCACCACTATATATGTAGCGCTTAGACTCTTGTTAACCATCATCAAAAGACAAATTCAACTTTTCCTCCAAACACTTAACACTTTATGCAAATTAGCGAAAGAGATTGTAGGGGTATTTACAAAGGGGTCCATGTAAACCCTCATATATATAGTTTATTGGCTTTCTACAATAACCACTTGACAAGTTAAAAGCTTGAAGACTTGTCATCTACTAAGCTTGCTACGATATGCTTCTTCTTCTTTTTTAAAGAAAAAAAATCATGTATATTTACTATAATTTAATTCAATTTCAAAAAATTAATTTCTTTAATAGAAATATCATTTAATAGTGCAATTTCCCATTTTAATATTCTTTTTAATGAAATTAATTTTAGAATTAATGAAAAATTAAATATATTTATTAACTTGAAAATTTGACATGATATAAAGAAAATGAAGATTAGCAAATAACATATACAATCAACTTCTAACCAATAGTCCATATAATGCCATCTAGTTTTCATAATCACTTTGAAACCCCCCACTCCAAAAAGATTAAGAGAGAGAGAGAGAGAGTTTCAAAGAGCGTTGCATATATCTCCTGAAAGTTGAGGCTAACGTAATGGGATTATTAAGAAGGTTTAGGATAGTATAAGCCTAGATAGTTATACAACTATAATGACTATCCATTGCACATCCTTTATGCCTATATACTACTGAGAGCAGAAGTGACCAATAGCTAAAGCAAGGTTAGATAGATGAAGAACTCGAGTGGTCTTAGAGCATTACTATCTTGTAAGAGCTTTTTAAGGCCTTTAGATGCTAATAAGGTTGTAAATGAGTTGTGTTGAGATAATATAATGCCAAATTTAAATTTGACCCAAATAAAAAACTTGAAGCTCAAACTTAGCTTAAACTCAATCAAACTTAATTTTTTAACTTGAACTCAACTTGAATTAATACTCAATAAGCTTGAACTTAGCTTAAATAGGCTCAATTATTCTTATAAGTTTTAATCTGACAAAAGAAAAGTTGGGATTTGAGAATAGAATAGATTTTTAGTTGACTTAATCTTAAATATAATAAACATGGACCATTGGATATGAAGAGAGAGGAAAAAAAACCAAAGCTATTTTAAAAATAGGCTTTACCAATTGGAAAAACACAAGTTTCATAATATTTTTATAAAAAAAAAAAGCTCTAATAAGCTCGTGAGCGGCTTGAATGAAGTATTTTAAGACTCAAACTCAAATTTGATAGCTACTCGAGTGGCTTGAATTCGAATCAAATGTAGTTAAATCAAATTTGAATTATCACTCAATCGAATTTAAGTAGCTCAGGAGTAATCCCAACTCGCTTGCTACTCTAATCGCCATATCAATACTTTGAAGACCTCTTTTTTCTTAAGAACCTCACAACTCTAATTGAAATTCTTTATATGAGGTTCTATGGGATAAAAGGCAAGTGGAGTGCCCAAACTATCATTTTTTGGTAATTTGGTATCCAATTTTTAATTTTAGGCAAAAAATAAAGAAGTACTCATACTCTTAACTTGATTGGTATTTTGGCAGTCAATATTTGATTTTTCCATTACATTCTGACAATACGGAGGCACTAAAACGCCATCAGTTTGAAAGTATGGATACTTTCTTACCTAAAATCAAACATTAAATGCCAAATTACTAAAAAATGATAGTGCATACACTTCTCTTGTCTTTATCCAGAGGTTCTATATATCTTTTAAGTTTTATGAGTCATTAACACTTTTACACAATACACTTAATAAAGTAAAAAAGTCAAAAAAGAGATAAAGCATCTTAATTGCCCAAAAAGTTGAAGTATTTATTCCATTGGTAAAGGACACAAAAAAGTGAAACTTAGCATAGGATCCGAGCCAAGAATCACTCAATGGAGATGCTTTCAATTTGATGTCCACACCTATAAGGATAATATGATCTCTATCTTGGAAGGTGCATCTTATATATTGATCTATTTTGAATTAAGTAAAATACACCAAAAGGTATCAACGTTTAGGAATAAGTTCCTATGAGATACTAACTTCTTGAGTGGTTTAAAAAAGAAACCAACATTTCACAAATTGAATCGAATGACATATCAATATTTCATAAAGTTCATTCAAAGTATTAATGTTTAGATTAGTTTCAATCAATATTTCTTAATTTTTTCTCTAAAGTCAATTATAAATATCTTATTTGACCACTTTCTGAAATGTTGATTCATTTTTTTAATCATTTGAAACATTGATATTTTTAATAAATTAACCCTTAAATGTTGATTCCTCTTTTTAACCATTTAAAATATTGATTCCTTTGATGAACTTACTTATAATTGTTGTTACATGTTGATGTAGTTTATCCATTTTGAATTTGTTGTCTTAATGTAATTGGGTAGATTTGAAAATTGAATTAAAAAAATCAAAATGCTTTAGTAGCTATTGAATTAAAAGGGAACTAAATTATAAAAGAATGAATATAAATATAATACTGTTTTCGCCCGACCAATGATTTGACAAGTTCCCCATTACGAACTTACGCGTGAACGAAAGTTTATAAGATTATTGCCGCTGGCAGATAATTTTATATACGACTAGCTCATGTATTGGATAATTGTAGATAACGAAAATGGGAATAATCTCTCTTTGTCCTTTTGTCCATTTGGTATTTACCACTATAGCAAATACATAAGCAAGTAAAAAGAAGGTTAAACTGATTATAGTTACCAAAATCATTATTGGAGATATAAAACAAGAAGGATAAATTATATAAAAAAGTATTCATATTTAAGAAAAAATTCATTTAAGGTATCAAAGTTTTAGGTAATTAAAAATATAAATCAACGTTTCATATAAAATGAATCAAATTGGATATATCAATGTTTTGTAGAATCAATTTAAAGTATTAATGTGTAGATTAATTTTCAATTAAGTTTTCTTAATTTTTGTTAATGTTTAATTATTAATACCTTTTTTTTTTTGCCGATAAATGCCTTAATTATTTAACTCACTTTGTAAAGATTATTATTTTTTTAATCATTTGAAACTTAATACCTTAAATAAATTTATCATCAAATCTTGATATATTTTTTTTAACAACTGAAATATTGATATAAAAAATAAATTTATTATGAAATGTGTATATTTGTATGTAATTTATCCAAAACAAAATTAATAGGATATATGGTGTGGAAAATAAAATTATGGTATATATAAATATATGACAATCAAAAACTTAACTTTATACATTTTCAATATAAATATGGATTTAGTTGAATCGAAATAAGATGCCACCCGATCAATAATCATGAACGAATAATCCTCGGATGAAAAGAAGAAAAATTGAAAAAGACGATACAATTCCATGGGGAGAATCTATCACATGCAGTTTTTGGCTCATTAAGCCCGAGGAGAAGACATAAACTGAGAGAAAATGATAGATAACCAGGCAGAATCAGTGTAAGAAAAGAAAACAACTGGTTACTACCGGTTTGGGTTTGGTTTGGTGACCCCCAACTTGGAAATGAAATTCTACTTAAAACCGAAGAAGATGCGGTGTCGTTTAGCGGTGCGCACACGCGTGGGGACAGTGCCACCCCACGAGTTTGTCCGCAGTCAACCCGACAAAGTGGCCGAAACATGCTACATCAAAAACTGCCACGTGACTGGCCCCTCCCCTCGCACGTGTTTTCCAGCTATGCTGCATATATTTAATTATTTATTGTGGTTATAAATTAAACATCTATTTTGCATTGACACACGAGCGTCTTCGATTTGCGTTGTGAAATGCCCTGATCATATAATATTAACTCATATTATATAGTTCCAAAGATTATTCATTGTTATTTTCTTTTTGCATTATCCAATGGATTTTATGGGGTGTCTATATATATATATTGAATTTGGTGAACATTGGTTATGCAACTGTTGACTGATTTCTCTTTCCATTTTGTTAAAAAGACCTTGAAGTTTTTTATTTAATTATCCTGTAGATATAACGCTGAAAGAGTGAAAAAAGAAAAAAAGTAATTAATTACTTGGGTAGGAAAATGAGAAAAAAAATGGCTAAATTGAATTGCTTCTCATACATTTTATGGTACTTAGGCTCAAGTGCCACCATTAGTGGGGTTTTAATATGGGGCATTATAGACATCATCACGGGGCGGTTTCCGAACCGCGAACCGTCCCGAACCGTCACCGGCGGTTCCTGATCCGGGAACCACCCCGTTGGTGAAGGTTTCGAACCGTCCAAGGATCCGCCGAAACCGGCGGGTCCAAGCGGTTAGCGTGGCGGAACCGGCGGTTCCAACCGGGTCCGGAACCGCCAAATATTTGAATTTAAAAAAAAAATAATAAAACAAACAAACAAACCAAACCTGCGCATGAAGGAGGGTGGGGCGTTTGGGGAGGAGAGGGTAGAGTTTTTCTTTTCTTCATGTCTTTCCCAACAAAAAAAAAAAAAAAAAAAAAGACCAAACCAAACCTGCGCATGAAGGAGGGTGGGGCGTTTTTTTTTTTGCCGAGGGGAGGGGGGGGGAGGGTTGAGTTTTTCTTTTTTCATATTTTTCCCCAAAAAAAACAAACATGAAGAAAAGTGGGGCGTTTTGGGGGGGTGAGGTAAGAGTTTTTCTTTTCTTCATATTTTTCTCAAAAAAAAAAAAGGGTCACGTAAACCGGAACCGGAACCGCCAGAACCGGCGGTTCCTTGGAACCGTGAACCGCCTCGGCTCTGCGGTTCCGGTTCGGGTCCGGAACCGACCCGAACCGTGCCGATGTCTAGGGCATTAGAATGACATTACATGGTAATTTCGAATGTAGAATCTTGTATGAGCTTGATGGAATGTATTCAGCCTTATGAGATTGGAAAGGCTTGCATGAGTGGTTAAAGTGACATGCTAAATTCCGGTTAGAATTTTTTAAAAACTGCTCCCATTGGGCAGGGTTTAAGATACAATATACACTTATTTTGTACTCATCCTTTAACTAACGATGTAAGATAATGGACACATATTATAAAGTATCCAGCAAATAAATATTTTTAACTTAACTCATATGTTCCAAAACTGTTTGCCAAAATGATTGTGCTCCAATAGAAACTTTTTGAAGATTGGTTTATTTTAATAGGATGAATTACACTAGAAGATATGAATATTGAAAGTACCTTCATTTAATGTATCAATATTTTAAATGGTTAAAAAGAGGAATCAATGTTTTGTAAAGTAAATTAAATGAAATATCAATATTTCGTGAAGTTGATTTAAGGTATCAACGTTTATATTGATTTTCAATTATTTTCCATAATTTTTTTAAATAGTCAATTTAATATCTTATTTAACTCACTTTTACAAAACATTAATTCATCTTTCTAATCACTTGAAACGTTGATACCTTAAACGAAATTACTCCGTAAACATTGAAACATGTTTTGGACCTCTAGAAATGTTGATATTTTAAATGAATTTACCCTCGAAATGTTGATGCCTCTTGATACCTTCAAAAAGTTTCTGTTGGAACACAATCATTCTTCTTCAATGGGCAGATGGTTTTGGAACATATGTATTTACTATTATCAAAATACTTGATAAAGGACACATTCTAAGAGTAATTAAATGAAAAGGTATCAACGTTTCTACTAGTAAAAATCAATATTGTTAGACCCACTCGGTGACTTTGACCTAGACATGCTAAAGGCTCAAGAGTCAATGGATAAAACCAAGTTAAACAGTAGTTGAGCCGACCCATTCCCAAAGAGAGATCAAGTTCAACTAAGTTAAAACAGGAGGGTCAACCCAGGTCTAATAACACTAGTAAAAATGTTATAATTGATTTGATGTTGTTATTCGTTTAATTAAGTGAACCTATACCTTAAGATAGTTTGCAATTAGAAGATATAATTTTGTAAGAAATTGTTTAAAGTTATATAATTAGGTTTATCTTGTAAGTTGTTATGAAAAATATGTAATCAAATTGTTAAAATTTACTCAGATTAATAAATGTATTAATTGCAAATACGTAGAAAAATTGCAAAATGTTAGCTAGCTTACCTAAAGATACTATAATATAGAATTGTAATATAAGTCTTTAAGGTTCTACACTATACTAATTTCCTTTAAGTTCTTCACCATACAAGTTCTAAGGCATTTCTTACATGCTACATGGTAGGTTTAGAATAAAGCATTTTGAAACTTATACCTAAGGGTATATTATGAGTGAAGTTTCATATCTTAACCACTTTATAATTACTCACTTTTTGTATATATGTAGAGTCAAATTCATATTCATCTTCAATCTAACCTAACATACCTATAAATCAATTGTCAAATGCTAAGTCCTCCTTAAGCTTCATTCCCAACTAAACACATGTATATTACATATTCATAAAGAAGTCAGTTTTATTGAAAATAATTTCGTGAACCATGCAATAATAACAAATCCACATTTTAGCTTCGCCTTTCTTCCCCTTTTCTCCAGGTTATTTAATTCTATAAAGGTTTAATAAACTTAAATACTAGAGGAATTTACTTACTTGAGAGCTTTATTTGCAACAACCTAGAGCTCTACTCATTGAGTTATAGTTCATTTTGGTGAAATGCCACACAATTTTATCCTTGATGCTAGCGACTTCCTAGGAGGTCATTTATTCTAAAAGTGTTCTCTACGGAGCACACTTAACTATAATGAACTCTTAGCCATTATATCAAAAGATGCCTCAATGATTAGAGTTTCACTATCTTATATTTGAGGGATATCACATTTTTTCCTACTTAAAAACTGACATTCTCACGGTTTCGTTACACAGGTCCAAAACCACACTAAACAAAGAAGACATTAAAGATGTACATTATTCAAGTTCAAGAGGTGCGCCCACTCAAAAGCACTTGCCCTGTACAACATATGGCTTCCCTACTTCAAGCTGGTGAATTGCTCTAATACCACTTTGATAAACCAAATTTATTCCTATTTTGTGAATGCCAAAATGAACTTTTATTGATCATTTTTATTAAGAATTTGGCACTTCAAAACATTAATTTATGCTTTCAGGTCTTTAAAGGAGATATTTTTCAAAGAAAGCAAAGACGGGTCAAAAATGTAAAGTTTGAATTAAGAAGAACTCAACATTACAAGATCAAGCCATGTCTTTCAACCATTACAAGGAAGAAGCAAAATTAAGGGCTAATTATCAAGCTTTTGAAAAACATTTGTGAGACATGACCTGTCTCAAACCATGTCAACCTAGAAATTGAACTTTGCAAGGGACATTTGTGAGACATGACCTGTCACTCGCTCTGTCGATTTAATAAAAAATCATTCAATGTGAAAACGACTTTTTAACTACAGTAACCTCCTATTTAATACAGAAACGTTTATTTCGGTTATGGAAGGAGTGTTACTTGAAAACCCAAGAGACTCATAACCTCCGAAACCTTTCATTTCTCCTCATCAAGAGCAATCAATTCCATTTAATTGAAGATGATTATAAAAAGGAGATTGTGGAAGAGAAAGAGGACACACGAAATTTTGATAATGAGAGTTTTCAAAAGAGAAAGAAGTTCTGAAGATTCCAATAACAAGTCAAGATCATCAAGGATTGAAGATCCGACACTTTTGAGCTATAATCTTTTCGGGTAGTATCATGGTTTCGAATTTCTATTTTGAATCTCATGTATTACCATTAATCACTATGGAAGAATATATTTGTAGATCAAGGTTTTGTTGAATTTCATATTCATCATGTGTTGAGACTTTGTTCTTAATGAAATATTGAAGTTCTTTTGTTCAATTGCATGTTTGTTAATCATTTCTTAAGTTTGTATATTCAGAATGCAAGCTTATATATGATTTTCATTAAAGTTAATTGAAAGATTGCTTTTATGAATTGATCTATGCAATTGAAAAGATTTGTTTATAATTCTAGACATAGAATAGTAAGAATCTTCTATTTTTAAGAGTTCATGTTACTAATGCAAATTTGGGTTGCTATTGATTAAGGAGACATCCTAATTGATTAACCTAGGTTTAGATAAATTGTTAGATTCGAAAGAATTATCAATTTGCTCAAAGAACTCTATAGCTTAAGAACTAAAATTTTATATTATCTAATATGGATTGTCAATGATTCACATGATAAATTGGAAGTAAGACAAAACCTGGATCATTAGATCTTAATTGAATCTTGATTGTTTATTGGAACTGTGTTAGTATTGTTTTAAAGAAAATTAGATAAAATAGTAAATATCAATTTTGTTCAGTTAGATAGTAGAATACGATTTAGTACTAGTTTTCTTATTCCCTGAGGACGATCCCGATTTTAAAAGCTATATTACATTTACGATAGGTACACTACCTATTACCTTTGTAGCAAATTAAGAACAGGCCTTTATAAATTGAAAACTACGCTTGAAGGTAAAATATTCTATCACTCTTGTAACAACTTAGAACTTCGTCTATCAAGGTATTGTCTATTTTGGAAAACTGGCATATAATTTTATCCTTGGTGCTAGTTATTTTTTAGGAGGTCACCCATCCTAAAAAGTCACCTATCTTACGAATGCTCCCTATTGATCATGTTTAACTATAGAGTTCTAATGAACTCCAAGCCATTACACCAAAAAGAGTCTTAACAATTAGAGTTCCACTGCTTTATATTTGAAGGATATTATATTATTGGTATTAGGTTTACTTGGAAGCTTGGTTTTAAAATAATATACTCTAAATTACCAATATCTCATGATTGTATGAGTCAAATTAGACTTTAAATAAAGAGTTCAAATAAGCTATCTTTTATATACCACTCTTAGATCAATGAAAAAAACCCTAAACATAACTCCCTAACATAATGTTATGTCTATGATACATTCTCTTATTGAAAATTGCTCATTTCGAACTCTTGATGAACATCTACCACTTAGTATTTCTTTCAAAGACCTAGATAGTGAATAGAAACTAACTTATATTTGACATGGTTTGATGGATTAACTAAATTTCCAAAGACCCTAAATTTAAGCACCTAAAAAACCTTAAATGTGGAATGATTTAAAGATTTACATGCACAATGAAAGGGAAACTCTTCCCATCTATAGATGATAATTTGAATTAATAATGGGTTTGATCAAGTTATATGCCTTCACAAGTTTCACTAAGCTTAGAGAAAGTATCTTACTTTATATTGTTTTGAAGTAAGAAAGTTGTCTCATGAGGCTTATGCAACGAGAGGGGAATATAAGCAATATCTATAGAGGTTCCCTTGTGGTTTAAATCTAAGATCTCCACAATATAAACTCCCAAAAATTTTGAAATAATTTGAGTATCATAGGGAGTATATTTAGAAAATATTCCTAAAACCCTAACTAATTTAACCCTAATTTTGAAGATAAATGTTAGTGATTTTAATACAATCGAGTTAAACCCTAAGTGGATAATTTGTTAACTCAATTTTCTAAATTTTACCCTAAGAATTTAGTACCCCTATTAATGCCCAAACAAATTATAATATCTTATAACCAAATGTCTTTTCTAATATAGATACAAACATATAATAATATGAATACACTTGTAAACATGAAGACTAATAAGTTGAATTAAAATGCTAAAAAATTACAAATACACATAAATTGGACATAAGTTTATGTATAATATTTCAACGTATAAGTAAGTAAAGCACTCTTTACACTAACCAAACCAACTAAGGGTCTAGCTAAACCCTTAACTACTCATTTGAAACCTAAATAAACCAAGTTAAATCAACACATTTCTTCTAGCCCTAACCTATTATGATCACCGATTGCCCTATTCCCTATGCCCCTAATTCTTGTCAGTGTGATCCATCAATGAAGATTAGCTTGTACCATGAAGAACAAAATTTGGAGGAGTGTATATGCTCTAGGTAATGACCAATAGGTAATGGAATTGAAGATGGTCATTGAGCTAACTTACAAAAATCCATTAAAGAAGCAAATCCTCTTCCTTTTCCCTTTTCTTCACCAACACCATTCTCTCTCAATCTCTCTCTATTTTTCTCTTTAAAACTCAAACACTCTTCATCTTCTTATTTCTCTATTGCTCCTTCAAGGGAAGGTTCAAGAATGAGCGAAGATCACACCATTTTAATCCTTTTCTCAACATCAAGTGATCTCCAATCCTCACAATCAAGCATCAAATTAAAGGCAAGCTATAGTAGCATGTATTTTATCTAAATTATAGCCCTCTTGATGTAATAATTTCCTCTTCTTGTTTATAGTTTTGTAACCCTTGGGCTTTATAGTATCCTTGGTATATATAAGTCTTCATGTATCTTTTGCAAGTCTTTATGTGTAATTTCTTTCCTTTGTAAAAGTGGTTGCAATAAATGCTCTTTGTGTTTTGTACTTTACTTTTATAGGGTCCTTCGAAATTTTTCAAAGATATGTCAAAAGTAAGAAATATACACACACATAATTATAAATTAGGATGTCAAAGGCTGATATTTAGAAAAGAAACAAAAAAAAGCACTAATAAATTGTTTCCTTAAGTAATGACAAACTTAAGGTGTAGGAAAAGAAAGCATAGTACACTTTAAACTTAAATTTCAATGTGATAAAAAGTTTAATAGGAGTGTTTATTGCAAAAAAATATGAAGAATATCAATTAAAAAGAGAATAGGTACACTTCCTAGTTGGACTAAGATAGAAGGAAAGGAATAAGGAGTAAATATTGATTTTTGACTTACAAGTTAGTTGATCATTCATACATTAATAAAAGTAAGATTATCATTTAAGGAGTGCTTGAGAATGTTAAGGAATGCCTAAAGAAGGCATTATATAAATAGGATTAAAAACCTAGTCTTATTTTAGAAATAACGGTGATTTAAGATTAAAAGACCCCATTAATTTAAGTAACAAATGTGAATTATTATTCTTGTTGAAGAATAGAACCAAGGAACTAACGTAAAATTACATTTGAAATCCTATGGATATGAATATAATATTTTATAACTTATTATTTTCATGATGTGATGTGTTTTTATACTTAATGATGTTCTTAAGACTTATTGTTATGCTTTGTTGAACAATGTTCAATGTTTTGGTGCTTTTGTGCATGGATAGCGCTTAATTATGCTAAAATGAGGTCTTGAGTGCTTGAACGTGGGACTTCTTGAATATCATGTCAAAAACACATGCTTAAGGAAGCATATTGAGCTTGATTAAAAGGATGAAAATGCCTATTAGTGTTTTTAGGCAATTTTATGCATCATAAAGTGAATTTCAAGTCTTTGTTTGATTATATGTGGCACAATTTGCTATATGTCGAAATGCATGAGTTTAGTATGACCTTACATGTTTGAAGTAATAATGTGAACATCTTTTGAGTGTTAGATCATGTATTTATGCGAAATATAACAAGTTCTTACTCCTTAGGAAAATGTTTAGGGCCATCAAATAGCATCCAGGCTCTAAGCCTAACAATAGGTAAAAGTTAACATGTTTTGTGCTTATTTTCCTTCTTATGGCTTGAAGTGTTTTTTTTTTTTTTTTCTTTTTAATGAGTCTGGTGGGGGAATGTTAGTTGCACAATTATCATGTTTTTGTGTGTTGTCTTGATAATTTCGTGTAACTCATATTCCTTCAAATTAAGCATCAAATTTTGGACTCTCTTGCCAAAATTTTACTTTAACCTGGATGCTTATCGGAGCGGAAGTGTAGTGTTGAAAGGAAGTTAATTGTGCAACAGTTGTCCTCATTAAAAAAGATGAGATTGTTAAATTGGCATATTCAAAGAGAATTTTTTATGAGGAAATATATTATATAATTACTTAATTAACGGAATTAAATTATACTTAATTGACAAAATGTGTTCGCGATTTTATATGAATGTATTTGTGAAATTCATGTTTTTTTATGTGTACTAATAATGTTACAATACCTAGCTATATTATAATTAATTTCGGATTGTAGGCATGCCTCAAAGCATAGCATCTGCATGCTAGGATGATTAAAAGTCTAGTCATGTGAACTGTAACTAGTGCTTGAAAACTAAGGTTGGTGTTCAAATACTAGGCATGTTTCAATGATCAAACTTTTTATGACCATGGTGCAATGGGCTAGTGTCTAAGCGTCCAGATGTAGCATCCAAACAGTAGGTAGGTTCATAACCTTTTGCGTTGAGTTATTGCAGGTGGTGTTAAGGTAGTAGCCCATGGTGTACGAATGCAAGTTAATAAAACACTGGACATTAAAGTATTTAATGTAAGGGCAATTTTGAGAAAAATTATGAATGACTAAATTGTTTGAAGAGCCTATAAATATGAAGTGTTTAATAGTCTTTATAAAGTCATTTAAGCTTACTAATTGCCATTTAAATCTCCTTGTATCATTCTCTCATTAGTTAGCCATTATACTTAATTTGCTTCATCTTTTGACAGAGAAAGAAAAATGTAGTGCCATTAAGTGTTAGTTTAAAATTCTTTTGTAAGGCATTACACTAAAGTTTGTAGTATGATTTCCTTAAGTGGTTGAGTTGTACCTAAAATGATAGGGATTTATTGTAAAGCTACAATTCTAGTGGTTTTTGTGTGTTTTTGTGGGTGTATTGTGATGTAGCTCCTTTGAAGCAAACTTGTTGAAGTTAATAAAATGTGTGTATGAAGTCCTTTGTTGGGAGGTATCTATGGACTATAGAGACTAATTGACGAACTGAACTCCACATTAAACTAAGCTTATTTCTCTATCCCTATCTCTTTTATATATCGCAATTTACTTTGCTATGGATCTTATTTTGTCTAATTTAGAAATTACATTGTTTGAGCATTGAAGTTGTAATAAAAATTAAAATTTGTAGAAAACATGGTGATTATGTGATAGCTCGTAATCACATGCTTAACTCTTAATGCACAACCCACATGATTAGATCAAGTTGTGTGACTCTTTTGAGTACAACCCAACATATTATGCAATGTAGGTGCTTTATTTAGAAACGTAATGTGTTACATGCCATTAATTTGTTTTCTTCTCTTATTAATTTTTGTTTTAATTTGGAACTGTTAAACTAATTATCTTTATATGATTTTGATGAGAGCAAATATTATGTAAAGCTATTATAAACACACTTCACTTGAATAAGATCAAACATTTATAAGGAAAAGCATATATTGAGAAATTTGTGTTGTGTGTGTGTATGTGCTTTATGCGTTTTGTTTTTGTGTTTATAGGAGTTGCACCGGCGAGCCAGTTCAAAAAAAAATAATAATAACACAATTATTGTCAAGTCTAAAGATCCAAGGCATGAAGAGGCAAAAATTCAAGGTGCAAAATTTGCAAAGATTGGACTAGCAATCCTTTGGACATCTAAATTCGATCATTGCATGCATTTGATGCAGTCATCAGTCAGGCGTTATCTCCAATGGACGTTTGATCCTTGAAGACTATAAATACATGTTCCCTTAGAGTTTCAAACAACTTTTTGATAAAAGCTTTCATTTGCAAAAAATCAAATAAAGAATCTCATAATTTATGTTCTCTTGTTCATTATTTTGCAAATTCTTATAAAAGAGAGAAAATCAATTTTAATTTTGTTCTTAACTTGTAATTTTATAAGAGAGCACTACAAAAGTGAAAGAAATACTTTATTTCCTAGTACTATGATTTGTGTACTGCTCTATTTGAGCATTTAAGTTTGATATTAATAAAAGTGTGTGAAGTCCTCGATTGGAGGCGATTGTGGGATCGTAGAGAGTAGAAGTGGGTCAAACTCCATGTTAAATCTGGGCTTGATTTCTCCTTCCCTATCTCTTTTACTTTCCTTCTTGTATCCTATTATTACTAATTAATTGTCATCAACTTTAATTTAATTACTTATTTGCGATTTAGGTCAAATACTCAATCACCTCCCCTTTGAGTATTTTTTAGTACGTTTTTAGGAACGATGTGCTACTAATAGAGAAAATTGATGAACTTAGAAATAAATTTATATATTATAGTCATATATTCATATATCAAAAGGAGAGCAAATACATATAACTTTTTTTTGTAATTTTTAAGATTAAATCTTACCAATTCAATTTAGTAATTCATAAAGGTTTGATGTGCTTAATTTATTTCCATAAACCTATAAGCATCGAGCTTGCTCCATTAGGTAGATCAATAAAGTGGCTCACAATGCTCATGTAAACATAATTTTCATCAAGTTAAAATTATTCTTATCCTACATTTATAATTGTTACAACTTACCATATAATAATAATAACTATATGTATATTTATTAGTTGTAAGATAATATGTTATCGAAGAAAGCTTTATGTGAGTGAGAAATATAAGTAAGGTCAGACTAGGTGTCCACGCTTACAATCACGACTAATGTAATCGAACATATATGTGGATATATGTATGATATAGGTCATAGTTGACCAATACTACCATCAAAGCTTGTTAGATATGATAATTCAAGTCGTGTAGGAAAAATTCACGGCTCGTTCACTTCGTTGAATGAATAAGACTATAATAGAATTCCTATTACGGAGGAATGAAATAGAACTGTAAGAGGATTTTTCTTTATTAATTTTTTATTTAAATGGTGGTATTTTGAAAAAAAGACAGTTTCGGCATTAAATTGGTATTCATAGGTTTGAATAAAAAATGGCTATTCAATGTTTTATGTAATAGGGATTCATCATGAAATGCTATTCGGTAACTAAACGGCATAATAGCTATTCGTAAGGAATAAGGCTGTAATGGAATTGCAATTACAGCAAAGTGAATGAGTAGTCAATGTTAGTAAATGGAGAAGATGCAATAACGGGAGATGAGTGGGTGCAACAAGGATAGGAGTGGCGATGCTTCATGAATCGGTAGGAGCTTAAATCACTATATGCTACACAAGATATTGATAATATCCATAGGGCATGTTAGATTGTTCAACTAATGATTATCTCTAAGTCCCGTGCCTCCTGACCTTACCTTATCAAAATATGCAAGGAGGGTATTCACAAAGGGTTTCCCAAAGAATAGATGGCCTAAACATTAGTCCTAATAAGCAAATACAAATGTAGATGAGCTAGCCACAATTGAAAATGGACTAGTCTTAGTCGTAGTCATCTTTTCATTAATTCTATCTAATGTTTTCCCAATAACAAATGCTTGAAGTATTACTTAATGGATGTGATTGGAAACCTCTCTACGACTCCTTTTATGGCATGCCTAATACCATTTCTTCCACACTAACATAGCTTGTTAGCCTAATCAAAGGGAGGGTATGTACTAGCTACATGTTAAGTGTCAAGTCCAAAATTATTGTATTTTCTTATAGTAGGTCCTTGTACCTTTTGTAAATTATGTACTATATTAGAGGAAATTTTGTAATTTTTTATTATCTTTTTCTTATTTTTTATTTTTTCTTTTCTTTCCTACCCTAAAAACACTTGTCAAGCTCTTTACAAAGGTATGAATACTTTTGAGGATCCAAGTCCTTACTCACCACATGGTTGATCACGAACAAGAACTACATGATTATATACTTTCCCTTCACATACATTATTGTAGCCTTTACATTGATATATTAATATAAGCATATGCTCTTCTCATTTATGATTTTCACTTGTGTCCTTTGCTTACTGTTGGCTTCGCTCTTGTTACTTGTGTGTTACTTATAGATCTTTAGGCCTTTTGCTAGTGAAATTTTTGTTACATTTAGGCTTGCTTACTACTATGTTGATAAGATCGTAAGCACCGCATGGTCTCAATGTAGTAGTAAAATTCTAGGACCATGGTAGTTGGTACTAAAGTTTTGGTTATTTTAGCAGGGAATGACCATGTTTGACAATACTAGACAAGGAAGATAACACTTGAATGCTTAAGAACCTCGAGAAAAGTATGAAATGTATTGAGCAATGTCTCAACACTTCAGTGGCTCTTTATGTGAAAGTGGCAAATCTTGAAACAAAAAGCCAAAATCTCAATGCTAGAGTTAGTGAGTTGATTGAAACTTTTAGCATTACCATGCTAACACTTAAGGGTAATATGCATATACTGGATAAAGGTATGAGAAATAAGATGGATACTTGTACATCCATCAAGACTATGGAGGAGTTGAGGGTACAAGTTGCTTTGTTAATACGAGAAATTGCAAATGATCTTACTTAAGATCTTGCATAAGTCACACATTTAAAGATGTTAAAGTCTAACGCATTTATTGGTGTAAAGGACAAAAATTTATTGGAGCATTTCATTTTTGTTTTGGAGCATTACTTTGCAGCTATTGACTAGATTGACAAGTGAATAAAGGTCTCCATGGCTATAATGTCCTTGATAGGCAATGACAAGCTTTGGTGGTGTGCCAAATATAAAGAAATCTAGTATGGAGTGGCATAAGCTTATACATGGGTTGTGCTAAAATTAAGTTTTAATCTTAGTTTTTAAGAGATTGTTGAGTATAATGCTAGGATGTAGTTACATGAACTTCATTAGGGTGATGATATTATAAAGTATGTATGTGAATTTTCAACCCTTACGCTTGATATCAAGAATATAGACAAGAATGATAAGTTGTTCTATTTTTTGAAGGGGCTCGATCTTTATGCTAAGAATGAGTTGTAGAGGCAGCATGTGATAAACTTGGCTCAAGTAGGTAGCAACTAAACACTTTATAGACTATACCTATGATAAAAAAAAAAAAAGAAAGGAAGAACATATAAGTGGAAAATAAAGGTCGAAAGCTTAACAAGTAGCGTAAACTCAAAAGTGGGGAATTTTAAGTCTCAGTATTAGCAATGATGGAAGGGACCAAAAGAAGTCTAATGGATCTAAACAATCTAGAAAGAATGGGGTATCTAGTGGAGGCAAAAAGTTTATAGTCTCTTTTTTCTTTTGAGTTCTTTTAAAAACCTATAAGATTTCAAGTTGGGTTTTGGGATGAGTTTAAAATCCATTGGGAACTCAACCCTAATAGGAGCGAAAAAAAACTATATAGCACATCAAAGAAACCCAAAATCTAACATACGTATTACTCTTTGTCTGAAAAATTGTTGACCACTAATAGTTGTTGTTGTAAAATGACAAAAATTGTATTTTCTCTTTGTCAAAACCCAGTGCAACAGGTTTATATTGTTTGTACAATATATCAAATATAAGTGAAATTTGTTTGTATACAATAACCAAACTAAAGATCCTTTGTCATCTAGAACAACTCATACATTTTCTCAAGATATATATTTTGCTCTATATGAAAGATTATTTGGTCATGGTAGCAATATACTTATAAGGAGCAAATAGGTCTTACTTTCATAATGTATAATGTTGTTTTGTTGTTTAACATACATCACATATAATTAAAGAAACTTGTTCACAAAAGCAAATCTTTTCTATCAAGGGTTAAATATGGATTACTTAAGTTATTTCATGGGATGTTTCTTCTAGTAATCTCTTGCTACTCCTGACATTGTTTATGAGTTTACTACGACTAGTTTAGAACTGGCTCTTTCATGGGATTTTTTTCCTCTCAATATTAAGTATTTCTTATGGTTCTTAATTTAAAAATTGCCAAACAGATACTTGATATCATTACAACATCATATGAGATCCATTGTATAAATGGACTCCTTTAATTATCTTTTAAAATAAATTTACACTGGTTATCTCAATTTCACAATTTGAATTATAAAATTATTTCTCTAGTACAATTTTCCAACAATTATATTCCCTTCATTTTGGTGTGTAACAGAATTTTGTAGGTTTTACACCAAGATGTAATAATATCTCGATCACATCTTAATTTGGTATAGTAGTAAAAATTAGATATAATAAATAATGGTTGGTACTCTATTATTTTTCTAAAATATGCAATGAAAAGTAAAATAAATGATTCTATGGATTCGCCAAGTTGGTCACTCATGTTCAATATTACTTACTAAAAATCACATTATGTTAGGCATCAAATATTTTATGTTAGCTTTTTTGATTGGGTCTATGGGTTAGGTTTAGATATTTTATAAGTCTTCATAGGTGGGTTTTGGGTCTTAGGAGAAAAACCTTATAAGGTATTAGATGGCTTTCAAGAAACCTAATAAGTTATCGGGATGGGTTTAGATTTTATGAAATCTATCTCAAACTTACCCTGGTTGCATCCTTGCTTCAAGACAGTCTTAAGGACATATTTATTGCCTTGATGTTAATAGCTAATTTCTTATTGTTCCTGAACAACAAGCCATGTTGTGCAATGAATAAAAGGGGGGAATATTATGATGTTAATGCTCCAAGTGAAGTGAGGGCTTCAACATCATGAGCCTACATTCCTTCTTATTTAAATAGAAGTGAGGATGGAGGAAAGGGTTAATGGCAAAAGTAGTACTTGAACTTTCGCAAAAAGTTAATTAGGTACCTAAAGTTTGGTTTTGAAAATTTAGTACTTAAAACAAATTTTCGCCTCCATTTTTCCTGCTTGAAATTTAGTTTTGAACAATTTTGGTACATGAAGCAAGTTTTAAAGTACATTTTTCTTACTTGAAGCAAGTTCAATCAGGTGGGAAAAATATGCACAAAAACTTGTTTCAAGTACCAAATTGTTCAAAACCAAACTTAAGATACCTGTTGAACTTTTTGTGAATGTTCAAGTATCAAATTATTTGAAATCAAACTTTAGGTACCTAATTAAACCTTTTGCGAAAGTTCATGTCCCGTTTTTGACATTATCCCATGGAGGAAATGTCAAGATAAGGAGTAATTTAGAATTTCCTAAAGGAGTTCAATTCAATAATGCTTGAGAAGCTATCGAAAGAGTTACTTCCAAGATGACCTATGCATCATGAGATATACTTAATCTAAGGAACTATATAAGTGCCATATAGATATTGTCTCTTAAACTTGTTGAGTTGAGAAAACAACTAGATGAATTGCTATGGGTAGGCTTCATTCTACACTCGAAGGTACCATTGAAGGCTCCCATTTTATTTCATAAAAAGCAAGATAGAAGTTTAAGATTATGTATTGATTATAGAGGTCTCAACAAGTTAGTAGTGAAGAATTACGATCCCATTCTTGTCATTGCCAATTTTGTTTAATAAACTAAATAGGGTTAGATACTATATCGCTTTGGATCTTTGTTTAAGTTATCATCAAGTTTGCATTACTAAGGCTAATGAGCCTAAAACAACTTGTGTGATCCATTATGGAGCTCAAGAGTTTTCAGTGATGTCTTTTGGTACCTGAATTTTAACAAAATGGACAATTAGGTACTTGAAGTTTTCAAAGTCCAATTTTATACCTAATTGAACTTTTTCATGCCCATAAATACTACTCACTCAAGTATTATCTAGCACGTGCCAACTAATTCAAGAAATAATAAAAGAGTAAAGGTAGTAAAAATGAGCACGGAAAGTTTAATTAGGTATGAAATTGAACTTTTAAAAGTTCAGGTACCTAAAAGCAGCACAACAAGGTTAATTAAGTATGAAATTAGACTTTTTAAAAGTTTAAGTACCTAATTGTCCATTTTGTCAAAATTCAAGTATCAAAATTGGCTTTTTTCTATCTTACAAATATCTTGCAATATTTGTACCCTTATCAATAATGCATATTGTGAATACTTAGATAAATTTGTTGTTGTCTATCAAGACAATATTTTCGTATATAGTAACACATCATAAGATTATGTAAAGCATTTGTGAGTGGTTTTTCAAAAGCATTAGGAGAATCATTTAAATGTGAAGTGAAAGGAATGTGCCTTTTTCCCAAAAGTAGATTAACTTCCCTATGTATATGGTTAAGGAGGGGTAGATCCAAATCGATATGGTGAAGGTAGGAGTGATTTGGGAGTGGTTCTTGTAGGGTTTTAAAAGGATTTATTATTTGAAACTTGCAATAGAAATTAATAAAACCTTAGAACATGATCCATGTGTTCTGTATTAGATTTAAACAATAGGAAATAATTTCAAAAATTATACCTTTACTTATAAATCTATGATGAATTGGCAAATCGAATATGTAGGAACCCCGACTTCGCAATTCCCTCTACGGTTTCCACACTCAAACGTGTATGTGTACTAGTACTCAAAACACGAATCCAATTCTTGTAGGAATTATTCTCAAAATCGAATTTTGTTTCTCTCTCTCTCTTTTAGGCTTGCAAAATTTCTCTGCACGTTTAATTTGACGTAATAGCATTTACAAAATCATAGGAGAGGCTGTCTATATCTATATATAGACAAGTAGGAAACCCAAAAGAGAGATTTATTTATAATATTTAATCAAATATGTTATTTCATTAAATATTACTTTTCCATAATAATCATTTATTATTTTTAAACCATTTAAGAATAATAATTATAATAATTCCTATAGGTTTATAAACCCATAATATATTTTGTTTGCTCTTTTGTGTGCAACCCTAGATTCACCTAATATGTGTAGTAGGCCTTAAACAACTTTTAGATCTACAAGACATAATTGGTCTCTAGCAAGACATTATGCTTACCTAAATTAAGTGAAGGTCGGTGATCCAACTTTACCCATTAAACAGTTAGTTATTTAGTATCTTTGTCACATGATATCCTATGATTAAACATAAGGTGTGGATGAATACGCTCTTATATTAATTAATCACATATTTCTTAATTCCTGAGTCTGAATGACTTAAATGAACGACATTGATAACTCCTTATCAGTTTATTCAAGCATGATCATATATTTCTCAGTATTACTCATCAAGAGACCCAAAAGATATCTCTCTTAAATTAATGAGATGAACAAATTCCTTCACGAGTACTCACATTCCTCCACATAACTTATTCCATGTCTAAGTATAGTCTTATAATCACTCGATTAAAAAATGATGAAGAACTAAATTAAAACATGGAACTTGGTATGTAGGTATCCATGGTACCATTTGATCAAAGGACTAAAAAAACACTGCAATGAGAAATACTTATCATATTGATCTATACAATACTCTCATATTTGGTCATTCCAATACAATGTACTCTGACATGTACCTATATGCTGAATCAATATCTCATATCCATGATCAGTAAAACATGATCATCATTCAGTCAACATATTAATATTAGTTCATTATTATTCCGTATAAGGAACAATTAGGGATACTATAAAATAAAATTATTTCTCGCCTTATGGTTTTACTATTAAAGTCACATACTTTAAAGACATAAGGAATAACTAATTTATTCATGGAATCATTTCATCAAAGTAAAAAGGCCAATAATAACTTTGATAAAAGAAATGACTTATATTATAAAGGTAATAAATATTCAAATGACATAAAATCCACATGGCCTAGGGTACATCACTAGCAGTTCTTTCTAAGGAGTGTTAGTGAGTTGTAATCATTTTTTGGACTTGCAAATTACTATAGAAGATTTGTAAAGGTGTACCCCAAGAGAACAAGTGATAAGGATAAATTTCGTATCTAAGTAAATGTGTGGAAGCTCGAATTTTAAATGAAACTAAGGAAAAAAAATTGTGCCTTTTGGGTTTTATGAATTGAACAATTAAATATCAAATATATGATATGACAACATATATGATAGCAATAGCACCATAGATTAATTTGAACTTTATTGAAAAAATATGTATAACTAAATGGAATTTTAAATTTCAATTAATTTCTATGATAGCACAATTAATTGAAATTCAAGTGAGTTTTTCCATAAGGCCAAGAGTTAATAAGACTTAGGTTATGGAAAAAATTCTTTGCAAAAGAATTTTCATATTTCAACTCCAATTCATGATGGCTATAATAAAAATTATTTGTACAGCCTTGTAATACTAACATGACTAAGGGAAGACTTCATGTAAAGAAAAATAGTATTATCATATAAGCTAATGATTCACAAAGATAAAATTGACATATAAAGAAAATAAACCAGTACTAATAACTGATAAAACAATCCGATAAACACAATAAGAACAATTAAATAAGACCCCCCTTTGATAGATAAATTAAAACAAGGCCCAAAATAAATATTCAATAATTTGTGAAGCAAAATAAATGGATTTTTTTATCCTATCAACTGCTCTCCTTATGGATCTCTTGAAGAAGAACTAAGTGTAATTCTAGAGTAAGGAGTGTTAGGTGGTATTCATTGAGTTGAAATGGAATGTGACAGAGAAGCTAGTCCTCACACAACCTGATATCACATGAATTTCTCAAATATCACTAAGGGTGGATTATTGATGTAAGAGGATCATTCATTGGTGAGAATAGGAAGCTCAACCCCACTAAGCATAGGTATTTAGCACAAGAGAATGAGCTATTGATGATTATTTATTGCCTTAGAACATGAACGGGTAGCTTTTGGGGTACAGGTTCATGGTGAAGATAGATAATTTTACAGCTAGCCATATCCTAATTCAACCTGAGCTTACTGCTACATAGGTGAGATGGTAAGAGTTCTCTACACAGTTTTATACAAAGATCATTTATTGCATTGGACAGACTAATCAAGTTGTTATACTTTTGATTATTTCAAATATTTGTATCAATTTAAATGTTTGGACCATCTTCTTTTAGGATGATTCAATGATTTTTTATCGATAATTATGTAATATGATTTTGAATATTTGAAATTATTTATTGGGCTCTACGATTTTGCATCTGAAAAAAATATGATTTGTGTGGAATTATTAATATTATAGCTACATCAATATTAACAAAAATGCTTTTTTTCTTAAAGACTTGTACATACCATGCAATAATGGACTTATTCCACTGCGTGCTTTTCTAAAATAAGTCGTTTTTATATGATTATGCTCGTTGCGCATTATCTATCGAAGGAATATATTTCTAGATATACTTTAGATTGTAATCTCTTACCAGCTAATAATTGCAAGGAGTGAATTCCTTTTAGAAAACTCTAGTAGTGAAATTTTACCTTTCCATAGCCGGTTTCATTTTCCTATGAAAAGGTAGATATATATATATATATTTATATTTAGTGTTGGCACACTATATCAGAATGATATATTGTCACCAACATGCAATTGCTCTTTCTCATCATCAGCCAATTGGCAGTGGATAAATAGGATGTGTTATGGACCACGCCGTTTGGAATTTGATATTCCATCCACCACTTAGAGTCTGCCATACCACATTGGATAGAAATATGGATTTCCTTTCATTTTAGCAACAAAAATTCCTCTTACTTTCATTAGATGATTATAAAGGGATAACTGATATTCCATTGCATAATTCTCACGGTGAATTATTTAGAGCACCTACATTTGAGCTTTTAACACGAATTCTTAAATGAATGATTTTTTTTTTTGAGATCGTTACGATATTGAGGATTTCTTAGATTTTTTACGAAGGATTCTAAAAAATTATTTCCTTCAGAATGTTTTATTATTATAAAAGAAAAGAATTGTGTAAAAATAAATAAGATTCATAAAAATATAAAAAAAAAAATAAATGAACTTATGTGAAGAATCCCATGAATAAAATAATGAGGTCTCTTATAAGAAAAATTCCTTAAAAGATACTGGTGTGGTATTTTGAGAATGTTACGGAGGTTTTTACGTATAAGAGCCAATTTAGTATCGAACGAATCTCACATCAAAACACAGTAAAATCAAATTGAATTTTCTAAATGAGATCTTATTCTCAGATATATTTCAACACTACAGAATCATGACTGGAGAAGGGAGTTAAACTGTATACTCATCCACTTCACCCCAGCAGATTAACGAAAATTAACGAAATTAATACATAAGAAAACAATGAATGGCGTGAAGATGCTCAGCCACTATACATTATGTTCCTTGGGCACTGATCAGAATCTTGAAAAGCATTGCATCTCTTTGGTGTAGACTTTTTGGGGTCATCTATTAAAGCTGATTTGACATCGATTTTAAGATGTTTATTTTATACGAAACATTGAATTTGGCTCATTATCCTATCACCCATATGGAGATGCCTTTTTTATTTTTTAATTTTTATTTTTTGGGGCCTCACTAGGATGCATTGACAAAGAAAACAATATAAAGGAATCGTTTTGAGTATGTTTGAGCCTTCCTAGACTTTGTCTTCTAGTGCAGGAAAAATTCATGAATTGATCGTGGCTGTAGGGACCAATCATATCCTGTTGTATCAATATTTATGATCAATATGTTACCACCTGTTTTTTCGCTTTTTTTTTTTTCAATATATTTATTGTTTAGAGTTTTGTAAATATTAATTATACAAATAGATGTTGAACTTGCTATTTACTTTGAATGTGGAAAATCGCTGATTGCAACTTATATACTTATGCTTACTTGAAATATAAACATGTATATACGGAAAGTCGCGGGTTATACATTTACTTGGAATATGAAAAATCAGATGTATAATCTGTGATTTGTGGATGGTACATCTTTTGGAAGTGGCTTTCAATAAATCTTTAAACCACTTTCAATAAATGCATCTTCAAGATGTGATTTTGCACGTGCTGCACTTCAATATGTTTATATGTCATGGATTGTACAATTTACATACTAAGCTTTTACTGTTTGAAGCTCAATATATTTATAATGAAAGTTATATAAGAGCATCCCAGGGCTGGTTCATTGACAACAACTCCAAGGAGGAAAGGATCGAAGCAGCGGTCCTTCAGGGATGGATCAGTCCTTAGCCAAAGTTGAGCTCCTTTGACAAGGATTTGTTTCGAACCCCTTTTTTTTATTTTTTACTTTTTAAGATGTTGTGTGTAATTTTTATTATTATATGAAACCCATAATATTATAAATAATTGTGAAGAACTTTGTGTGAATGTGAAGAACCTTAAGGATAGAGTAATTGGATTCTTTTAAAAAAAATTCTTAAATTTTAATACAGCATTTTAAGGACCTCTTTATAGATATTTTAATAGCTCAAGAATATTTTCTATCGTCTTTCTTAGAAATAATTTGGTTGAAATTGAAGAATTACGTTAGGAAATCACGGTCAAATATATGTCATGTATGTGTAATATGTATATGTACAGATATAATCAAATTTTCATCCATATAAACTCCAGGTGTAAATTAGGGCTTTACTCTCATCACCTGTATATTCTTCTCTTCTAAGTTTATAAAAAAAATTAAAACAATTTTGAAACAGTAAGTTGTGTACTCTTTATTCATTAACAGTAAAGATGTATTGTAACAATAATAACATTAGTCATATTATATTTACTGAAAGGCAGCCCGTGTGTATGTCTGTTTCTACTCTAGCCTATAAATGTAAGTTTACCATTAATAAATGCTGAGGAGACTGGATTCAATTTTCACTTCTCATAAAATGGTCTTTCTATTTATTGTCTAAAGCCTACGCATAGCCCAAACAATCAGATAGCCTATGCCCGTGATTGCAGGGATCTGCCATTGTCGCAAAAATTTCCAGACACCTATAAAGTTCGAGATGGAGTGCGGCAAAGAAAGTTGAAATTTGAGTTCATAAAATATACCAAAGATGAAAGATCTACTTTGGTCGGTCAAATTTAGGAGCACTGTGGTTTCGTGTTTTAAAGTTTTAATCCATAATAATTGCATGCTTATTAACTGTTTTAGAAAACCTAAACCATGACCAAACCTACTATTTTACAAACATAATGATTTGTTTTTGGTTTATCTCAATTATCAATTAAAAGAATTTTGCAACGTACATGCTCAAAACTATTGCATATGTACATATGAACTCATGATTCCTAAGCGAGTTTTAAATTTCCAGTAACTTTAAAAGTATACGCATATACTTAAGGATGTTGCTAAAATTTCCAAAACCATATTAAACAAAAAAAAAAAAAAAAGGAACCAAGAAGGGTTTGGAAGTTGTAACGATAGTTTGGATCCATGTGAATATTTTTAAAGTTGAGGAGATATCACAAGTAAGCTTTCTAGAGATTAAGAATTTACCCGCACTCACCATGGAGTTTTAAATCTATAACATTATTATTAGGTTTACTAAAAAAAGGTGTTTTAACTATTATCTTCGCAAGCAAAGAGAAAAAAAAAATATATATATATATATATATATATATGTCGAAATATTATTTTCAATTTGTTAAATGCTTATAGTGAAGACTAAAGTAAAATCTATAAACATGTCTAAAAAAAGGTTTTCCTTTTCTGTCCTAACTATACGATAAGTTTGGTGAAGATATATTACTCAACAAAGGTTCATTTAGATTTTGATTGCTTTAAAACTAATTTAAACAAAAATTGGCATATGATTACTTGGAGCAATTATAACGTAGGGTTGAAATGAATAATGCTATGACTAGTTTAAATAAAAATTTATTTGGAATGCCAATTCACTCATATTTTCAACTAGTTTGGCTAATAAATTGGTGATTTGAAAGGTATTTCCGTAACTAGGCCTTTTATAAACAATTGATATGAGCACCAGCCTTCCAATAAGATTTATTTGGGTTCAAATCCCCCTTCCTATTATTGTAGTAGATGGTAATCAACTGAAAAAATGAGAAAAAAAAAATAAAAAGAAAACATGTCTTCACAAACGGGTTAGTTTGCAAAAGAAAATCTTGAATAACCTCAATTTTTACATATCATACTAGACTTAGTTGTTTTCCCCTTTATTTAACATGGAAGAAATTAGAGTATGATATAAAATAAAAAGTTAAAAGCTATTCATCTTCTTAGGACCAAAGTCAAAGTAAACACTAATTTTGATGAGAGAGTGGATAAAAAAGCCGACTATCGAAAAAATAAGAAAAAAAAGAAGAGGTGGAGGGAGAGAGACTTCAATAGTATCAATATGTTTTATGGATTGCTTATTAGTATACAAGTACTAGTAAAATTTTTTTATATAAATATCGTGCAATGTGCTCACTTTAAAAGAATCGATACTTACCCACTATATGGCTTGAGAAAAGTCGTATTAATACCATTATATCTCTTTTCACAAAAGGATGGGTAGAAGGGGGATGATGAGATTGTATATGGAACCTAGGGAAGAGATTAGAGTAAGTAAACTATACCATTGAAAATTTAATCTCAATGAAGCTGTAGAGAAAACTTAAAATCGTTTCTAGATTCACTTTATTAAATAAGTTCATGAATAAGTCCACTTATCCTATCCTAATATGATCAAAACTGTAGATATGTCTACACGACCTGACCGTTTTGTGATAATTGTGTCAAAATTTTGGGTTAATATAAGCCACTTATAATTATATTACATTGTGGTTAGTTGACAGATTATGCCAAACTACTAATCTTAAATATTTTAAGTATAAATATAGCATTGATATTTGAAATTTATTTATTTGTACATCTAAATATCTAAAATTTAAAGGTGTTAATTTATTATTTACTAACATTTCAAAGTCATTTATAATACCTAAATAAGATAATAAATTACGAAATTTAGTATAGTTGAGATAATATATTATAAAAATTGATAAAATTCAGGTGTTGAATTGAAGCTTTTAAACTTTGGATAATTAATTAAAAAAAGTAAAATTCAGGTACCAAAAGTGGCAATTACCCCTATTTTAACAAACCTTGAAGGGACAATAAAAATGTTTATCAAATAATTAAATTGTGGTGAAGTACCCTATTATGGATAAACTTTTACAACTTTTGTATTTAAACTTTTTGAGTTGAAGCCTACTATTTTCTTGATTTTTTTCCTTAATTATTTCAGACGAAATTGAGACATTATTAAAAGAGAAGTTGTTTAAAAAGTGATATAGTCCTTAGGGTCAAATAGTCTAAAGCAATTAACCAATTTTAAATTTCAATTCATAATCTAACCATATGGCATTAAAATGTAATTCGATAATTTAGTAAGGGAAGACATATTATGCCATATCAATATAAGGATTAGTAATAAATTATGCTAAATGGAACAAGGTGAAATCACACCTCATATTGATTCTCTTCTAGTGGGTTACACTTTGAAAATGTTAATGATAATGGAGAATCTGATGATTCTTCCTTCTAAAATGCAAAAATCATTTTCTTTATTCTCTATAGAATCATTGTGGCTATTAACCATCACTTTCAGTTGCCAACTAGTATGGTTGACAAATATCACTACTTTTCATGGAAAATTATGAGTAAATATCTGACAATCGCAAAGAATAACTTGCAGCATAACTTTAAACATTTGACAATTAAAAGAATCACTTGACGAAAAGGAACGCACATAGCTTTTGATAAAATGTATTCAACCTGGAATGTCTAGGTCGGGAGCCAATAGTAGTGTCTTTGACAACCTCATTTAACAAAAACAAGAATATGCTTCTTCCACAGGAAGGATATTATTAAGTATATATGCATGGGGCCGTACACGAAAGGAGGCTGCGGTTGAAACTTAAAAGCTCGATATTACAAACCCTAAATTTTAATTTTCATATGAAGACCACTCTTGAATTTATAGATATGTATTTTAATATCTTCTAAATTTTCGTTTTGGTGCATTTTTATATTAGAAAATAGAAATACACTTTTTAGCATTGCTACTTTATAAGAGTTTAGAATGTATTAAAGTTTACTTATAAATGCAAGAGTGAATAAAATTAAACATCAAAGGAAATGTTTGAGTTACTAAGACTAATTAGCCATTAAAAGACACCTATTACATGGAAAAAATGCATGGGTAATACGTTTCATGTATATGGATAAATGAGACATAAGTACTAATGAAATTTTGATTTATATTGTAGAGGGATATTTTAGTAATTGGGCTTTTGGTTTAATTTAATGGCATGGACTAGTCTTTTGGGCTAATGACAAAACTTAGAAGATCGTATCCAAAAAGGAATATCGTAGAGAGATTTGGCTTGATTGACTTAAAATAGGACATTGTTAGACCATTTTATTACGCCTTCAGCCTTATGTAGCTTTATTATGTGCAAAAAATAGATTCCAAAATATCTTGGGGCTAATGTGGGTTTCATTCAACCAAAATAGGGCTTATATGAATTAAAATAAGTCTTAAGCTCTTTTATATTAAAAATAGATTGTTTTAAAAAAAAAATGGACTTTTCTATGCTCTCTTTAAGCCCATTTTTAAGCCTAGCCCATAACTAAAAAATAAGGCTCCAATCTTAGTCGTTGGATCCTTAAGAAATGATCCAACGACTAGTATTAGCTTCCAATGTCAATAAATAAGAGACTTCTTGGTGTGCTAAGAATGCTCTGATGCCTAAATACCTAGGAAGACAATCATTAGATATTCTATTGATAAACCCTATATCAATAATATAATACTTAATTCATAAAGAAATCCCAAGACTTAACACAAGTAATAGGGTTTCTTAAATAATAAGAATAAAAAAACAAAAGATATGGATATGGACGACGTTACTCTAAGATATGACACATCAAGAATAACCTGAACTATGCTCTTGTTAATTTAATATTACTCACAAATTAACTAGTTTATTTGCCATAATCAAAATGATTGATAAGAATTAGGGTTTTCTCAAAAAGAGAAATTTTACTCACTAATAATTCAAATTCAATAATAATGTTTTCACATAAAGAAATATCTAATCAAATCTACTTAAATCTAATTAAAAGATTCTAATAAGATAGTAATATCTAATCAAATCTACTTAAATGTAATTAAAAGATATCTAATAAGATAGTAATACCCATGATTTAGGTTAAAGGATAGCATAGTAATATTTAATCAAACCTACTTAAATCTAATTAAAAGATATCTAATAAGATAAAAGAAAATATCAACTAAATTAAATCTTCATCTTTAATATAGTCCATGTCATGGGCGTTACTCGAGCCGTTATCTTCACTGTCAAATAAAACTCCATAAGCATCATGGGTCTGATCTCCTTTGGATGATTCAAAAGAATGTATCATGGTTGTGATCGCGACCATTATTTGGTGATCACTAGCACTGTACGGGCATGATCATCGACTGGGTTTCCTTGATTTGCTCTACTGTCTATCAAAACCTAGATAATGGGAGTGAATAACATGTTTTTTTTACTTTTTTTATCAATTATAAATTGATCCTCATCACTTCTCTTCTCATTTACGGATCATTGTGTATTGCTAAGATTGAAAGCAACGTGGAAATATTGCTGAAACATCTTCAAGAAAGATCAAATACTTTATTTAATAAAGAATGAATCAAGAACATTTGAATCTACTTATTTTGATCTTTTATCACACTTGTGCACTTGAGAAATCAAATTTGCTTGTTCCTCTTTCCTTGCCTCTCTTTACAACATACGTATATGTACCACCATTACAAGACTCCTCTCAAGTTAGTCAGCAAGCCTGGTACATGTGACTGATCAATTGCAATAACCCGTCATACATATACATTAGTAGAACCAATAGTTTTCAAAACTATTATCATGCTTGATTTATATGCTTTCTATATGTATAAATATATTAATATTTTATTAATTTTATACAACACACACATATATATGACACATGTCCTATGGTATCTAGTGAATATTTTTTTCCCCCACTATACTCAAGCATTAGGTGCTCGTCATGTAGTATAAAAGTAGTTGTTCTCCACCTCCTTGCCCTTTAGCTATAGTTTTCAAGTTTGGGAAATTATTTCCTGCACGTAGGAGTGTAAAGCAGGCATGTCTAGCTGGCCTGTGATTCGGCCTACATTGATTTCCATAATATCTTTGTGGTCCACTTACATCAAAATTATTGAATTTAGCTTTCCACGTTGGTTGTTCATAATTTCAACACCTGTCATTGTTATTACCAATACCAATGTGGTCCATTACATTGCAATACTAATGGTAATAGGAAAAAGGAAAATCCAATTTGTTTCCTCTACTCGATTATATGTGAAATGAAGCCCTTTAGTTTCATAGAAAGCTAAAGGACATTATGTGGAAAAGCATGTGTATGGCATAGATAGATCAAATACATATAATCTCTCCCTCTCTATTTACAACGATTGAATTTATTTCCACTAAAAGATTTAAGTGCACGATCGTGTTCTATGAGAGGATTATTCATGATAGCATTTCTATCTTTTCATACGTCAGTAAATGTTATGATGCTACATTTTGATTACTTGGGGCTAACCTTAATTATATTTTTTATAAGCGCTTAAGTCTTGACAAGCAGATTATTGTTTTAATGGAGCCAAATTTTCTCTTTTAGGGAAGAAGGAAAAGACCACCATTCTTTTGTTGACAAAAAAAAGTACATGCATACATACATACATATATATTAACAACAATTTGCTGCCAAATGTTGCTCGTTATTTTTTCAACCTAGTAGGCACAAGCCCCTATTTTTTACATAGATTATAAAATAGATTGTCAATTATGTGATTTAAATGATAAACATTGTATTTAGAAAGCTCTATGATTAAATATAGTGGTACCCTTTAAAAATGAGCAAAAGAAGGAGACTTATGAAATTTATATAAAAAATCCCAACCATCGCTTACAAAGAGGAATGGGGAATTGAAATAGAATGTGATAGTGCAAAGTGAACCAAACTAGCTTGAAATATGACTATACTAAAAATCATCATGATTACTTATGCCTATGGTGCAAGATGATCCGGATCAGTTTGAAATGGTTTGGACCTTTGGAAACTATAGAATTTTTCATAACTTCAAAACTTAAAAAGTTACAACATTTGATCAAATCTTTGAAGTGTTTCATATTCTTGGTTACATTGATTGATAAGTATGGTTTTAAGTCAGTTATAAATTAATATAAATAAATTCCAATGGATATGATTTAGACTTCAAAGGTCATGGCTCTTGGGAAGAGTCATACTCCTTCAAATTTGTTTAAAGAAATAAAATGTGTTGCTTCTTTAATTTTACAAAGATTTTTATGTCACGAATTTAATCATCTTTTCTGTATTCTCTCCTTTCCTAAACAACAATAAAATACAAACATTTTACAAAAATTCATAAGTGTGGTTTGATACTTGAATTTTCAACATTCAAGTACAAGATTTAGTTATATCCTAGGGAAATTAGTTAATAAATGTACCTAGTTAGTGGATGACTAACTAGCGACCGGATGATTATTTTAAGGATTATGGACTATGAAAGTAATGGTTTTATGAAGTTGTTTGTTGCAATTTGCAATTTAAATTTTATAAAGCAATCCTTTTTATTTTTGTTTTCCTAAGTAGTATTTTTTTTCCTCTAAAAGTTACAACAATTGAATTATATATATATTATTATACATAGATATTTTCATGTTATTTTTGTAGCAACAATATTGATTTTTCTTCATAATGATCTTTACCCATAGCCCCTTTAAAAAAATAACTAATTTGAGGTTTAAACTTAGCAACAAGAATCAATTAGCTTCGTTTCATTTATTTTTTTTTTCCAATTTTAAATATTAGAATATTCATGTAAAAGTAAAAAATTAGAACAAAATATTTTTTATTAGAATTTTGATTTAATTTGTAATCTAAACCAAATCAAACCGAACTATTATTTATAGTTTGTAAATTTTCTAATATGAACCAAACTAATTGTGTCCACCCCTAATCATCCATTATGGACGACACCCTTGACTAGAATTACGTCTATAGACACAATAACTAGAAGGATATGGTAGTTAGGCAGTAAAGGCTTTATAAATGGCACAATAGGGCTCAACAAATAATGGATAAGAAAGATCCACGGTTAGCACAGTCAACTTGATCAAGAAGAAAGTTATGACGGACATTTGTCCTCAGCAATGGGATATTCGATAATACGTCACATATGGACTACACTTGTTAGTGCTAGATTCAATGGTGATCTCCGTGTGACATTACCATTTCGTTTTTTTCATTTTGGGGCATGGAATCCAATTATTCCCACCATCCTCGTTAGAACTCCCGGATTTGACTCTTGTTTTCCCTGTCATATTTTGAAGTCATGATCCTCCAACATTTACATATTTCTAGGATATCGAAAATGTTTTAGTTGTTTAACTGCTAAAATAATCACTCGGCGTGTTGCATGTTGTATCAGAATTTAACACGCACGACAAGCAAGTGTGTTATTATTGTGTTTGGCAATATGTAAATCACTTTTATAATATTACGATTATGACTATTGCATTAATGTGGCCTACAATTTTGATGGTTAGAGCTATGAGGATTATGGTGATTTTGTGGAATTGGTGGATGAGAGTGACAACTAAATGCTCGCTTACTTTGGTTTATCTTGATGAATGCTATTAAAAATTTTTCGAGCATATAATTGCGTTTTAGATATAAATTTTAATGATTTTGTTATGGCTATAATCATATGCCACTAAACTCCTAACTCAACATTTTATTGACCTAATAGTGAGTAAATACTTTATTTGATGGTTTAGGGTTTTTGCCTAATGTGTTTAGGTTAGTGTAAGTCCCCATTTTCTTAGCAAACCAAACTCAGTTTCGGAACCAAAAACCAGAACCCTAAAAAGAAGTTTTAGGGCTAGTCTAAAACCTAGGAACCCTAAGTCCAACAATACCGAGGATGAAATCCCAGAATAATAAAAATGAGTTAGCTTTAGAAGATAATCCTAAATAATATATCGAAACATGAAAAGATCATATTACAGAGAAATTCATCTGTTTCGAAACCGATCGAGATTTGTTTTTGAAAACTGGTCCATGGGACTCAAAAATAAAAAAATATTCCGTAGGATTCTCTAGAACCGAAATTTAATAAGGACTTCAAAAATATAATTATTAGAATTTTTTTGTTTATAAAAATTACAGTTATAGTCCTTTATCGTATTTTCATTATTACTGGTAATTTAATTGTCTAATCTACTATTTGATTTCTAATAATCACTACTCACCAAGTACAACCAACCATATCCTATTCTTACATCCTTACAATCTATTTTTACATCCGTACATCATATTCCTTACAATTTACTTTTCCAATACAATTTTATTACTTAAATTAATTAATTAAATTTGAAACTTACACAACGCAACACAAAACAACTTTCTCTCCCCCTCATTCTCCCAAAACCGGCGGCCCCTCCCCTACACACTCCCTCTCTATTTTATTTCATTTTTTTCTTTTTATTTAATTGAAACAAACCCTAATCTCATTTCTATAAATACTCCTTTATGTTATTCACTTTTCACTTTCTCTCTTTTTCACTAAACAAAACTCTTGCAAATTTTTTTTCTCTCAACTCTCTCTCCCTCTAGTTGCCATGAGCCCCTCACACACACACACACACACAAAATTTGTTTCTTCAAGTTTTCTTATTCAAACCACTCCATAGGTAATAGATCTAAACCCTATCACAAATAAAACATGTAATGGCAAAATCATACATGTGTGGTTCCACCAAAATCCCCATGAGCTTTATGCAAGAGATGTGCAAACACTTGAACATGATGTTCATGCCATCATAATTTTGTGGATCTCTTGTTTTAAGTTATTACTTTGATATATTCTTGCTATATATATTCTTGTTGATATATCTTGCTACTAACTTCATCATCATAATGTTTTGTCTTGTATTTCATGCATCTCACAACATCATCATACTAATCTAACTTTTAAGACTAGCCCTTCTAGTCTCGGGAAGCCTTGAATGTGATATAAGGCTTCTAATCTTGCATTTGCATCCACATCAATGTCATCATATATCTATTTTGTTTTAAGTATATAAATGCCATCAAAATTTTGTTTTATGTGAATAAAGACTTGTAGTATATTGGTATTAATGAGGATGTTACTAAAAGCTAAAGATTGTTTCCATCAAAAATGATTTTTAAAATTCGGATGGAAAGAGACACCCATTTTGGAAACCTATTTTCCAACTCCAAAATGAAGATTTTATATTAAATATGAAGGGCTTATGAAATAAGTATCATAAAGGAATGGTTTTGAAGTGTTAAATCTAGTTTTACTAAGAGATATTTTCAAAATAAGAAAGGTTTACAAGAGTAAAATTTGAACCATTTTTCAACTCCAACGAGCACTTAAAATTTGTAATTAAGAAGAGTTTATATGTAATCACCTATTTTTCAACCCCAAAATAAGAATTTTATTAAAGAAATAGAAGCCTTAAGGAGTAGGTTTGATTATGACTCAAATTTAGAAAGATCAAATGAATTTTTCCCAAGAGATAATCCCAAACACCAATTAACAAATTCGGATTTAGAAAAGAACCATGTTCAACCATCTATTTTCAAATTACAAAATGAGGATTTTAATTGAGAAATGAAAGCCTTTGGGAATAGGTATAGTAAGGATTTAATTGTGACAAGAACAAATGGATTTTATTAAAGAATTTTTTTAAAACAAAGGAAAAGTTTCAACACATAAATAAAACTCTATTTTCATCACCAATAATTTTTGTAAAATTCCTAACTAGAAAAGACACCCACTTAAACATCTATTTTCCAACTCCTAAATGAAGAAAATTCTTAAAATAATGAGGATATTAGGCATATAGGTCATCAAGGCTTTATTTTAGTAAAAACAAAGGTGATTTCTCAAGAAACAAAACTAGTTTTCTAAACAAAGGATTCTTGATGTTTAATCAAAGTGAAATCTTTCTAAAAATTCATTTTAACCAAATATCATCAAGAATATACATATAGATAGCTCATGACATGTCATTTATGATATTAGCTTGTTGATATTGCACGTACATATAATATAGATGGTAGGAACAATGTAAACTTCACAAAACAATTTCGAAAACATGATTTTTGCCTTTTGATCTGAGCTTTCCGAGACCTAAAAGTTTTCAAAACTTAGGGATAACATTAGAATTGGATAGATCTTTCAAGGTAGATAGAAATCGACTTCTTATTTGCCAAATTCCGAGTTAAAATGACCAATTTATGACTATTTTAAGTTAGAATTTCCACTAACTACGAAAATTACGAACTTGAAATATTTGTTTGATAAGTTTTCATTAGTTATGGTTTGAAATACTCATTTGGGTATTTCTTTCATATAGGTGATTTCGAATCAGTGGATTCCTTGCCCCCGGATTATTATGAATAGAGACTGAATACCATGGCTGAGTGAGTCATACTTCCCATTTACGATTCCTTATTGTGCTTGTAATTTATAGTTGCACTAGAATGATAGGTAAAGATAAAAATGTAAATGCATGATGGGTAATTATGGGATTATGTATGCTATCTTGATGTATTGAGAAAAATATGCTAAGTATATCGAAACCGGGTGATTAATTGATGTATGTCCATACACCATGATTATGAGTGTTTGCAAATTGATTAGTCACCTATGAAATTGCATTAATGATTATTTGGATTAATAAGTAATATGGACATAATCACTTCACGATGAGGATGGTGCATTTAATCATAATTGGTTATCCGTGATCCATAAACGGTATGAATGAAATAGGTTGCTCGTGAGCTATAAAATGGTACAGTTAGTAGGTTGCCCGTGAGCCATGAAACAGAACAGTATATTCAAAGTAGTACCATAGGATTTGTTAATCTGCTAACCCCGAATGGAGGGCGTAAATCCATTCAATATATGATTTTTGGTTGATCATATGTCTTATATGTCCATGTTGTTACATTTCATATGGATGCTTAAACCAACTTGATTGTATGAACTGTTGGATATGTATATTTTTGAAGTATTTGCTCACTAAGCTAACGTAGCTTATACCCCCTCAGCTTTTTTTGTTGCAGTTTCCATATTTGTGGTTGCATCCTAGGAATTGGCCAACTCAGATAAAGCAGGAATAAGAGTTGGCCCTAGAAGTTTATGTTTAGCTTTTGTATAGACTTCTATAGGAAATCTTAACACTCGAGTTGATATCAAAAACTATTACCTGGACTTAATATTCTTTTGCAAGGAATGCCCATTAGTATTTTGTAAATGATCCTGAATATCTGTGGTTTGTATTTTGATGCTATTTCTATCAAATTAAACTATTTATCTCCAATTGCACAAGTATTCTATTGTCGTAAGGGAACACCTTGCATCTAATACAAGGCTTCTAAATGACTATGGAAGTGATTCCTAAGTCTAGTATTGCATGCGACAAACTGTTACGTTTAGGACACCCTTTGAGACATGACAGTTAGGGTAGCTATGTGAACATATGAAAGGATGCATCATTATATCTTATGCAAGTATTTTAGCTAATGTTGTAAAATCTCAAATTGTTGAAAAATAATTAAAGATAGTTTATCAAGTTTTTTATAAGAATAATGAAACAATTTCTTAAACTTATATTAGAGAGAGACTTACCTATTTTGGAACATAGCCATTTAATTGGAACACATGACGAGTTGTTACTTTCTATTGAATTCAGGACGTGGCAATCTTGCTATTATACTACTCTATTATTATTGTTATTTCATGTTCTGATGCAATGTGAAAGCGTTGAAGCACATAAATCAATTCAACGATTTATTTCAAAACGTGAAATTAATCACACAATTGCTAAATAATTGTAAATTAAGAGAAAATCTTCTCAATTCAATATCAAAGATGTCAAATATTTTTTTTTTTTTTTTTTACAAAAACAACCCTAAAGGCCGATTTATAGCATTACAAAGGAAACCCTAAAACAAACATAAAAAGGAAAATAATAAATATAAAATCTTAAGTGATAAATGCAATATTAACTATAATCAAATACAATATATGGTCTTTAGAAAATAGGAAACAAAATAATAAATTCATAATAGTAAGCCAGCTATATAGTCCGGCGGCCTTCTCAATCAAAGCCGACAGCTTATTGCCAGCTTACATCCATTGCCTCCTGCATTATTCTACCCCTCTGGCAAAGAACTCGACCCCGAGTTCTCTTTTGGATTTGTAGGTACCTCATTTGGGTAGAATGAAATATATCAGCAACATTGAAGATTTGCCTTAAATTTTGATAGCGTCCTCTAGGTTTGAATGGGAACCTACAACCAAGAATGTTAAGGAGTGTGAAGTAAAATGTATCAACTACAACAGAATTTTGAAGTATATCCATTCTCAAGCTCCTTGGATCATTTGCAAATCTCCTCCAGATTAATAATCTTCCAAGTATTTTAAAATCACAATAAATCAAACTCTCATGAATCCACTGACGAGCATTTAATCCTTGTAACTCCACCTCATTATCGATCGGATCTACTATATCAACTATTTCATCTTATTGTGGCCTCTAGAACTGAAAGCTATGAGTTTCTTTAGACATACACAGACGTAGAATATTATCCTCAGGTTGTGAATCCTAAAACTGTAATTGCTCATTTTCTTCTTCCTCTTCCTTGGGTATTGATGTCATCCTTCTGATCACTTAAGCCCGTTCACAGTTTTCATCATCTTCTTCACAAATCATCATCTTCATTAGGTTCACAATAAATCTTACTCTTCTCATCCTCTTCCTCTATATTTGCTTCTCTCCTATCCAAGCACTCATTCTCAATAAAGTCTAATTTATCTACACTGTTTTCATCTCCCTTCTCAATTTGATCATCACATTCATCACCAATTAACAATTTCTCTTCTTTTTTTACACAGCCTCTAGTTTCACATTCCTCTACAATCTTGGTCTCATTAAAATTTTCTTGGGTAACATGCATCAATTCCTTTTCTTCATGATGTCTTTGGTCCTATTGAAATAGAGTTTCTTCATAACCAAGAGGATGAAATGGATCTTCCAATAACTACCTCATTCTAAACCATGTCCTCCCTAGTGCTTTCCTTTCATGGCTTCTCCTCTTCTACAATCTCTTCCACCATGCAGATGCATAACCCTTTGTCGAGCATGGATTTTGATTTTCGGTTCGATTTCCTTTAATCCGATTCGTACTAAACCTTAACCTATTCAATACAAATTCTTGACTAAGAATCAAAGAAATTTTTGAATTTTGAAAATATTTTAAAGTTGGCACTCGACTAAAGTCGAGAAAAAAGATAAACCAAAACCAATGGGTAGGTTAATCCCGGTTATGCTACTGATACGCAAAAAAATCGTATTAAAAAAAGAAACGAAAACCAAAAGTTAACCTAAGTTCGAGGGCTAACCTATTAAAACCTAAACGGTTACCACTTATAGCTTTCCAATTAAAATTGCTTTCTTTCATATCCTGAATCCAAATTATAAAATATTTATGAGGATCTAACTAACTAATCCTATAGCTAATATTTACAAATATGTACAAATTTACTAATTTAATCAACTAATCAATTTCCATCAACCATCATATATAATCTAAGAACTCAATATAGTCAAATTAATCAAATCCTATCAAATGATATCAATATTCACATAAACTAAACTAAACTAAGAGAATCAATAAGATCAAATCTGTAAACCCCCAAAATTTTTAGAATCGGTTAGCATAAAACCCTAAACTGAAAGTCAAACGAAATCCTAAAGGTCAACAAAACCCTAGTTTACCGTACCAAACTAAATCCGGTATTGCCGTTTTCTTTGGCCCTAGAAAACGAAGTTGGGATGGTAAGCTAGAATAGTTCGTAATAACTATAGGTTTTATAAAAATTTCAGTTTCGCAAAATTCGGGTGTCCTTCGAACCCGATCGAACACAGTTCTCGAAAAACGTGTCCGGAAGCGTGGAATAGTAAAAATATTTCGAATACACCGTTAAACTCGTAAAAATATAAGATTTCCAAAAATATCAATTTTGTAATTTTTCGGTAGCTAAAAATATCAAATATCGCTTTTATACACGTATTTTCTTACTACTAGCATTAAATTGTCATATCTACTTTACATTACACTATTCATTACTATTCTACACTATTCTTTTATCTCTACTTTTTTTTACACCTATGCTTACACTCTACATAACCTATAATCTTAACTTTTTACCTTTCCTATAACTTTATATCACATCTACCTCACATATTACATCTTTTTTTTCCAAAAAGTAAAAAAAATAAATCAATCTCCCCCTCTAAAGGACATGGCCGTGCGCCCCCCCCCCCCCCCCCCCCCCCCCCCGATGCCCTCAATTTAATTTATTTTTCATTTATTAAATTAAACACAAATTATCTCCCACATTTTCCTATAAATACCCCTTCATACCTTCACTTCTTTCACACATTCACTACCCACAAATTCATACAAAAACTCTCTCAAAATCTCCTCTCAAAACTCTCTCAAAATACCATCCCAAAACTCTCCCAAAATAATTCTAGAACAACTTCCACCAACAACAAAAACCCATAACCACATAACCATATCAAAGTCTTCTTTAGGTAACCACTTTATATTTCTTTCTTCTTCTTCATGTCATGTAACTTTACATGACCATAGTGTGAGTTTCCAAAGACTACAAGTTATGGAAACTACAATATGTTCATGTATTGTTCTTGTTCATGCCAATCCATTTATGTTCATGTTGTTTTATTATTGTTAATATATTATTATCTATATATATATACATATTTTTTAGAGCATATAAGCTCACTTGCAATTTATTTATTTCATGCAAAGCAAATTTACTTTTCCATTGTAATTTATTTATTTATTCCTTGTTGAATTAAGACTAGCCTCTAGTCTTAGACTTGTCCTCATCAAGTCAAAACAAGTTTTCTTTCTTTTTTTATTTCATTTTGGGACTAGTTTACTTCTTAGTCCCGGAGCCTTGAAAAAGCTAAGACTCCAATACTTGACTTTATTATTTATGTTTTATGATATTTTGTTTATTTTTATTCTCATAATCATGTTCATTTAGATTGTTGTCCAAAATTTTAATTTCTAAAAGATAAGTAAACAAAAGAAGTAATTTTGTCACTTAGAAATAAGTTTATGTAAAGTATAAAATCTATAAGATAACAAAAATAAACTCATTCCTTTTTTAGTTACAAAAAGAACTCACTATAATTTTAGAAACTATTTTTACTTAAAAAGCTACTTAAACCTTTATTCCACTTTGTTTTTTTTCAAAAGAAAATGGTTCTTTGGAATTTTCAAGTAAAGACCTTTGCAAACAAATAGGCAAAGAAAATTTATGGTTTGAAAATAATAAAGTTATTTCTTTTCAAATTACAAGAAGAAACCACAAAAATTTTAGAAAAAGGTTTCTTAAGTCACATATTGATTCACTTTTTTTTACCAAGAAAATAAACTTTTATGAATGATTTCTATGAAGCATGAGAAAAGAATGAGAAACTTCAAGCAAAGATTTTAAAACAAATAGACAAAGAAGATTGTACAAGAAAAATAAATAGAAATAATAGTGTATTTTCTAAAAACTCCAAATTAGTATTAGTATAGAAAACTTCGAAAATTTATTTCCAAAAAGTTACTTAGATATATATATATATATATATATAGATAAGCTAATATGAAACATTTTCGTAAGTAAAAAGAAACAACATAATCATTTCAAGAAGTTTACCAACATGGAAATTTTGTAAACTAAATTTTCCCAAAACAACTCCAAAACCAACATGATTTTCTTAAGAAAAATAAATGGACAACAAAACACTTGAGCATGAATGAATATGAGCTAAGTAGTCATAAAAGAGAATTTTCAACTATATAGATAACTAAGTATTTCAAGCAAAATCTTGATTTCTTGAACCAAAGATGTTTTATGCTAGAAAATCCGTGGTGAATTTTTCACCACTGTTTTGGAGCCTATATGGCTTTGTTTGATGGAAATAATTTTAGAAATGGGTAGATCTTTTCGAGTAGGTAGAAATCGGTATATTATATGCGCGATTCCGAGTTAAAATGACCAAGTTATGGCCATTTTAAGTTGGAACATTTCCTTTATACGAACTTTAACGTTCTTTTGACATTGTTTTGTCAAAATTCAAGAAAATCATCAAGAAAAACTCATTGTGGGTATTTTCTTTGGCTAGGTGACCCCGAGGAAGGATTCCTTTACCCCGAGGATTTTACGACTAAGTGGAGTGTGTGAACGACTCACCCGCATAGAGGAATAGTCACCATGGCATCGTGAGTTTATTTCCATTAAATGCTATACTTGTTGTGCTTGTAAATTAGTTGCATTAGAGTTAGGAAAAAGATAAACCGACATGTATATAAATAATTCTTTGAAAGAATTTTAAGAATATCGAAGTCAAAATTGTTTTAAATGGTTGTTTTAGTATAATATTGATTTGTATGAAATTCCTTGATCGCCTTAAATCTGACAATAATTGTGCTATGACCTTATAAATAAATGAATTCATGCATACCAGAAGTGAGTCACATTGCATTTTGGGTTATTATCCTTGGGGTAGAAGGATAGTAAGCTCATGTCGAAAGCAACACTTGGCGGGAGATCCGAAAGCGATTGCTTGGCGGCTTAATGGATATGCTTGGCGGTAGATCCGAAAGCAAGGTCAATCAAGTAGATTCGGAATGCTTGGCGATGAGTGCTTCGCGAGCATGAAAACTTTTTATTTAAAACTACTTGAATTGAGTTATCTATCACCAAACCCCGAATGGAGGGCGCAAATCCATTCAACATATAGTTCCCGGAAAACTATATGCTTGTTTGCCCACGTGTTTGTTGCATTACATTTGCTTGATTTAATCAACTTGTTTGAATATTGTTACAAGAAGTTATTTATGGAAATAGTTCTCACTAAGCCTATTAGCTTATACCCCGATAGATATCTTTTGCAGTTTCCTTACTTGTGGTTAAGGCCACGAGGACCCTGCAGGCAGGTAATCTCTTTTGAATATTAGAAACTTAGATAAAGTGTAGCATAGTATTAACATGCGAATATTCATATAATAAATTAGTAATCAAGAGAATTGTCCCTAAGTTCGTAAAGCCATTGATATGAATGAATGATTATTATGAAATCCTCTTTTCTCAAATATGTTATTTATATCCTCTTAAACTACATAATTCCATACATGGTCCTCTAAAGTTGTGAAAGTACGCCTTACACTTAATATAAAAGCTTTTGGGAATGGCTAAGGTTGTCATACTTAAGCTTTAATATTGAGTGTGGCGGACTGTCACGTTTAGGGTACCCATTGGGGCGTGACAAAATCAATCAAATTTACAAAAATAATTTTTTTCATATTTTGAGTCACTCATTTAGGTGCCTACGTACCTGCTAATCAAGATCAGACCACACTTAATTCTTTATAAAAACATTAATTTATTGATCAATTTTAGATTTTTTAATTCTTTTCGCTTTAAATTTGTTAAATTTTGCTATTTTTGACAAAATTAGCTTTTTGATGATATGGATCCTAAGATTTATCAATTTAAGTTCTTTCTATTTCATAAAAATTAATTTTTTTTCTAAGTGACAAAACTCTTTAAGGAAATATAGCATGTTAATCCACATGTTATCATTAATTAAATTATCACAAGAAATTAAATTTCACACATACAGGAGAAAAAAATGTTATTACAAACATATAAAAGATGAAATATTTATAACATCAAATGGTATATCGCGGACATTATGGTTATCATATAATAACTTATTATTTGAATACATCATGGCAAAGGTTCAATCTATGTCATTAAAGTATTTTAAAAAAATGAATTTATTAGTCAAGGGGTTATAGTGAAAGTTAAAATCAAAGTGCTATGATAATATTAATAAATCAAATTTATGAAAATCAATTGGCAAAGCCATAATGAATCTTGTCAAGATAAAAATTAATTTAGGAATCTTAATAGCAATTTTATACAATATAAACCTAAGAATTTAATCTATAAACTATATTACAAAGCAATCACTCAAACAGACATATTAATTAACCTCATGTTTTGAATGCCTAAACAACTAATAATAATATGTAATATTTATTATGTCAAAATCTTATTATTGTTTATTACTTTTCATTGTTATAATGCTATGATAATTCATTAACTTATAATATTATATTACTAGTATGCTTTATTAAGTAAAAAAAAAAAAAAGGCTTACCTGAGGATTAAACGCGCATGGGGGAATTGATAGTCGGAGCTCCGGCTGGTCGACTTGAGACAGACGAATGTGGAATTGGGTTGGGGTGATCACAAGGCCATGCGGTGGCCAAATATGGGGTTTTTGAAGCCCTCGTCTGCCAAACACTCCGGTAGCTTCCAATTGCTCTGATTTTCCTTTTTTTTTTTTTACGAAGAATTTAAAATTAAAATGTTGAAACCTAAATTTGAGAACACTACGACGATATAAAAAATTGAGAATAAAATTAAAAGTATTGGGAGAGAGTAGACCTTTTTAAAAAAAAAAAAAAAAGAAGATGGGGAGACTATTTATATGTTTTAATTCAGCTCAAAACTTTCCTAAACAATCGATTAAGAATCTAGGGTTTTAAGACACGGTTTTTACAAATTCGAAAAAATCGGAGCCAAAACGGTTGTAACTTTCCAATTAAATATCCTATCAGATATGTCTTTCCCATATTATAATGACCCAAATCTTCAATCTTGCCTAAAAACGAATTTTACGCGTTTTTTCCAATTTTTAAGCTCGAATTTGAAATAGTTATTATTGATGAAAACGCGTAATCTACATAACAAATTAAACTACTCCATTCATAGTTTTCATATGTGCATTTGGTTAGTGGAAATCGGGTCTAGAAATGGGTCGAAAATGGGCCCAAAAGGAGGCTTAGAAGATGAATAGTATTATTTTTTTTTAATTTTCTACATATTATACTATATTATATATGTATTGTAAACCCCTAAATTTTCGGAATCGGTTTAGCATAAAACCCTAACCGGAAGTCAAACGAAACCGTAAAGGTCAACAAAACCCTAGTTTGCCGTATCCATCTAAATCCGGCTTTGCCGTTTTCTTTGGCCCTGAAAAACGAAGTTGGGATAATTAGCTCAAATAGTCCGTAATAACCATAGGTTTTATAAAAGTTTCAGTTTCGCGAAATTCGGGTATCCTTCGAACCCGATCGGACACAGTTCTCGAAAAACATGTCCGGAAGCCCGGAATAGTAAAAATATTCCGAATATACCTTAGACTCGTAAAAATATAAGTTTTCCAAAAATATCAATTTTATAATTTTTCTGTAAGTAAAAATAACAGATATAGCTATTATATGCGTATTTTCTTACTACCGGTACTTTAATTGTCATATCTACTTTACATTACACTATTCATTACTATTCTACACTATTCTTTTATCTCTACTTTTTCTTACAACCTATTCTTACAACCTATACACCTATTTCTTACACTTTTTTCATTTCCAATACAATTTCACATCTCTCATTTCTTACTTTTATTTAACAAAATAACAAAAAATCAAATTTTTGGTCTTCCCCATGCCTTATGTAGCGCCGGCCCCCTCTCACTCTTCCTCTATTTATTTTATTTTTCAATTATTTATTTACACAATTTATCTCCCACATTTTCCTATAAATACCCCCTTTATACCTTCACTTCTTTCATACCTCTTCTTCTCTAAAGTTACTCTACTAAAATTTCTCTCAAATTTCTCTCAAGAAGTTCTTTCAAGAAGTTCATCTCCTTTAGGTAAAAGTTTTTCAAGAAGTCTCCATGTTCATCTACTTAGTATGAGCTTAGTGTATGTTTTCTAAACCATGAAGGTTAAGAAAACAACAATAGGTTCATACTTTGTTTTTGTTCATAATCATAATTCTTTTATGTTCATATTCTTCATGCTCCTCTTATGTTCATTTATATTTCTTTTATGTTCATAACTATCTATTATATCTATAGCTATATATACTAATTAGAGCATGTAAGCTCATAATCTTGCAATTTATTTATTTCATGCAAAGCAATTTATTTACTATTCCATTGCAATTTATTTATTTATTCCTTATTGAAATAAGACTAGTCTCTAGTCTTGGACTTGTCCTCATCAAGTCAAAACAAGCTTTTCTTCTTTAATTTTATTTCTTTATGGGACTAGTTTATTTCTTAGTCCCGGGAGCCTTGAAAAAGCTAAGACTCCAATACTTGATTTTATTATTTATGCTTTATGTTATTTTGTTTATTATTATAATCATGTTCATTTAGATTGTTGTCCAAAAGTTTTATTTTCTAAAGATAATCAAATAAAAGAAGGCTTTTTGTCACTTAGGAATAAGTTTATGTGAAACATAAAAATAAATAACAAAAATAAACTCATTCCTTTTCAAGTTACAAAAAGAATTCACTATGAATTTAGAAACTATTTTTACTTAAAAAGCTATTTAAATCTTTATTACTCTACCTTGTTTTCAAAAGAAAATATTTTTAACAAAAATGGTTCTTTTCATAAAGAAGGAACATAATGGATGACTAAGGAAATTTTTTTAAAAACAAATAGGCAAAGAAAAATTTGTGGTTTAAAAATAATAAAGTTATTTCTTTTCAAGTTACAAGAGGAAAATAATAGAATTATAGAAATTAGTTTTTCTACAAAAGTCATTAATTGTTCCATATTGTTTTTATGAAGAAAACAAGTTTTCATGCATGGATAATTATTTTTGAAAAGAATATGAGACATGAGAAAAAGAATGGGAAATATCAAAGTAAAGATTTTTGCAAAACAAGTAAACAAAGGAATTTACACAAGAAAAATAAGGAAAAGCATATTTCCTAGAAAAACTTCAAATATAGTATTAATGTAACTTAGAAAGTAAAAAAATTTTATTTCCAAAAGTTACTTAGAAAGAAATAAATAAAATCAACATAAAACGTTTTTAGAAAACAAAGGAAGCAAGGTATTCACTACAAAGAAATTTATATTTCCGAAAAGCTTCAAACCGACATTGTTTTACCTAAGAAAAATAATTTGGACAACAAGACACTTGAGCATGCTTAAATATGAGTTATATAGTTATAAAAAGAGAATTTTTCAACTATATAAATAACTAAGTATTTATCAAACAAATTTTGATTTCTTGAACCAAAGTTGTTTTTACTTGAAAATCCGTGGTGAATTTTATCACCACTTTTTCGAAACCTATATGGCTTTGTTTGTGGGAAATAATTTTAGAAATGGGTAGATCTTTTCGAGTAGATAGAAATCGGTATATTATATGCGCGATTCCGAGTTAAAATGACCAAGTTATGGCCGTTTTAAGTTGGAACATTCTTATACGAACTTTGACGTTCTTTGACATTGTTTTGTCAAAAATTCAAAAAAATCTTCAAGAAAAACTCATTATGGTATTTTCTTTGGTTAGGTGATCCCGAGGAAGGATTTCTTCACCCTGAGGACTATTACGGTTTAGTGGAGTGTGTGAACGACTCATCCGCTTAGAAGAGTAGACGTTAATGGTATCGTGAGTTACCTCCCGTTAATTTTCTCATACTCTTGATTGTGCTTGCAAAGTTAGTTGCACTAGAACTTAAGAAAAATAAAACGAAAGTGTATGATAATATGTTGAAAGAATACTAAGTATATCGAAACTTGAATTGTTTGTAATAAAGATTGTATGTGCATTAATATCTTGAAGTGTTTGAAATTGGTTGATCACTTGAAAGAAGCTAAATGTAATTACTAGACTTTAACTTAAGAAATTACTCATACACTTCATATGTTGAGTAACATTACATTCGCTACTATACAATTAGTGGGACAAGTGTATAATAGTGGTGGTAGACATAACCGGTATATCATGTAAATGGCGAGTAGGAGCCGGTAAAAACTACTTAAATTGATGGTTTCACACCCCGAGGGTATCTTAGACGGGACAGTTCCGTCATACACAATATCCGGCTTAAGATTTAAATCATAAATCTCTTAAAGCCATAAATATTGTGCAGAAGCGTATCTTGAATAGATAACCAATGGGTTTGATAGTATCAGATTAGCCATATAATATATAACTAATAGCCTCAAAACTAACTAATAACTACTGCAAAAATATAACATTAAAAGAAAAGTAGTTTAAGAGTGTATATAACAAAGCAGTTGGGTTACTGATCCTATAAATATTACAATCCTGTTTCAAAGATTTATTTAAAAACCCCTCCCAGGAAAAAGAAGAAGGAACTCTCTTCAACCCTCGTATCCTTCCCTCAAAACCCTGAATCCAAAGGGGAGCTAACCTGAGGGTAGCCTCGTCCTGACTGGTACCAAAGATAGTCCTGTGACAATAAACTGTAAGGGAGTGAGCGAACCACAGGCTCAGCGAGTTATACTCCTCACACTATACCATTCAAGCAAGTTATTAATTCAAACATATGTAATGCAAACAATCAAGTGGACAAATATATATAGCCAACCGGTAACCATATACATATTCGGATTTGCGCCCTCCGAATCCGGGGTTGGGGTACATCCACTCATCAGCACCCAGATTAATATACTTCGGGAATCAAATTTCTCAAGAAAACTTTTTATATATCAAAATAATATACATATAACAACATCCCAGTGAAGTAATAAATCCGAAACAATGACCCGACGCGATTCTAGGAAAAGGGCCGTCTCCCCAAGATGACTTAGTTCCCATTCCCCTAGAACAAGGCCCATGGTACACACTAGGTACATACCACTTCGGTCCTCTATGTTCACCATCCTCATGGGACAGTGCGGCCCATCCGGGTCAAGGTGTAGTGGTGATGGCCTTCTACGTGCATAAATGCTATGCATGAATGTATTCAATTATTATGCCAGATTGTTTTATATTTATTTACTTGGCGTGCAAACAAGTTTCATACACTTTCATTTCTATTCTATAGCATCCAATGGGTTAGAATATAATTACAATATTTTATCAACCAGTTCAAGTATCCACAGTCACAGTTTATTTCCCAACGCCTTAATATTTTATTACTTGATTAATTCTATTCTACAACCACAATCAAGTATAGAGATCATAGGAATATACTCACCTGTCCATATTTCTTGTCAATCATAATAGTCAACAGGCAGGTCAAGCTCAGAGTCAGAATCACCTGAATATAATTAAAGATGGAAATATACTATAAGAATTGACTAAAAACATCTAATATATATATATATATATTTATACTACCGACTTCCTATATTTCCGTAATCTAGCACTAAAACTTTATATAGCTAATTTAAATCGGTTTAACGTAGATTATACATACAAAGGTGGTTTACTAATTATTTTTAGAGATATTTGAAATATAAGCAAAATAATAATAACAACTAATAGAAATAAAAAATATTATTATTAAGGATAAAGAAACTTTAACCAAGTAATATAAGTAACTAAACATATAGATATATATATAAGTATGTATTGAAAGGTTAAAGGAAATAATTTAATAAATATGAGTAATAATAATAATAAAAACAATATATATCATATTTACGTCTATATATATATATATATAAACATCTAAATAAATCAACATACTTATCTTATATTAATAATTTAATTCTTATATAAAAATAAAGCATAGATATATATATATAGCAAGAAATATGATATATCCTATAGTATATATAAGTATAATTATAAATAATAACATATGAGAACTTATACATATACATATATACATATACTAATCATATATATATAACATATACATATACATATACATATATATATATAACTCCATGAGAAGCAGCAGGGCTGCTTCGAGAAGGAGAAGCAGCGTGGCTGCTGCCGCTCGAGCGCTCATCTGGAGCGCCTGCTCGAGCGCTACTGAGCGCTCGCTGTGCGCTCCATGAGCGCTCGCTGAGCGCTCCTTCAGCGCTCCTTGAGCGCTCGTGGAGCGCTAGCTTGAGCGCTCGCTAGCGCTGCTGGAGTGCTAGGCTGGGCGCTCGTTGAGCGCTGCTCCGAGCGCCCAAGGGCCTTCCAACGCGCGTGCGGCGAGCGTGGAGGCTCGGTGGGGGCAGAGCACCCTGCTCTGCCCGTGTGCAGCGGTGCGTGTGTAGTGGGGTGATGCTACGGTGGAGCGTGTATGCAGCGGTGCGGTGACTGGGGTGGTGCGGTGGGGTGCTGTGGCGGTGCAGTGGTGTGCGACGAGGAAGAAGAGAAGAAGAAAAGAACAGGAGGAAGAAGAAAAAGAAACAGAGGAAGAAGAAGAAGAAGAAACAGAGGAGGAAGAAGAAAAGAACTCACCTTAATCGGATTGTTGCTCCCACGGAAGAAGAAGAGGAAAAACAAAGAAAAAGAAAAGAAGGAAATTGAAACAGAGAAAGAAAAAGAAGAAATCCAAAACGGAAAAGAAGAGAAAAAAAAAGAAGAAGGAAACGCAGCTTAAGCTATATATATATATATATATATATATATATATAAAGACAAAGGAGCTTAAAGTCAACAAACAATGTCAGACATATCCTCCAAATTTATCTTATATATATATATATAATAAATTGATCACAACATGGATCTTCTTAAATTTCTTGTTGACTAATCGTCTCGGAAAAATTTAATCAAAAATAAGAAATATCCAATTAAACAAAATAGCACGGTTAAAATTATAATAGCAAATCGAATAATATTTTTATCGTATAAGATCAAATACTCAGACAACTTTCGGACAAAGAATTTATAAATAAAATCTTTAATTAATACTGTTTAGAGTAGATTCATATTGAATAAAGAAAAATTAGTTTATTAAGAAGTTTATACTCAATTTGATAAATAAAATAAAATAATCAAAATAATAATTAAAATTATCAAGCAATTTAAGAAATCAGAAATCGGAAATTTTCGGAGCTCACATCCTACCCTCCTTAAGAGAAGTTTTGTCCTCAAAACATAAAGATTTACCTGAGTTTTGAAGTAAGTGAGGATATTTTTGTTTCACTTCTTCCTCAGATTCCCAGTAGCTTCTTCTTGATTATGATTTTTCCACAAAACTTTCACATATCTGATTTCTTTGTTCCTCAATTTTTGAACCTTGTGATCCAAAATGAATTGGATGTTCTTCGTATGTTAAATTTGCTTTCAACTGTACTGGCTCCAATTCAACAACTTTATCCGGATCGGGAATGTGTCTTCTTAATACAGATACATGGAACACGTTGTGTATACCGGATAAGTTTGGTGGCAAGGCTAGTCGATAAGCCAAGTTTCCTACCCTTTCCAGGATCTCAAAAGGTCCAATATATCGGGGGCTTAATTTTCCTTTTGCTCGAATCCGATGTATACTCTTAATAGGACTTATTTTCAAGTACACATGATCCCCAATGTCGAATTCCAAGATTCGTCGTTTTAAATCTGCCCAACTTTTCTATATCTTGAGCTTCCTTCATTCTTTGTTGAATGATTCTCACTTTCTCTGCAGCATCTTGTATCAAATCAGGTCCTAGTACGAGTTTCTCCACATCATCCCAGAATAATGGTGATCGACATTTCCTCCCATATAGTGCTTCATAAGGGGGCATTTGAATAGTGGAATGATAACTGTTGTTGTACGCAAATTCCACTAAAGGCAAGTGTTCATCCCAATTTCCTTTGAATTCCATAACACATGCCCTGAGCATATCTTCCAATGTTTGGATAGTTCTTTCAGATTGTCCATCTGTTTGAGGATGATAAGCGGTACTAAATCGTAATTTAGTACCCAAACCTTTTTGTAAACTTATCCAAAACTTGGATACAAATCTAGGATCTCTGTCTGATACAATACCTGCTGGAATTCCATGCAATCTCACCACTTCTCGGATATATAGTTTTGCTAACTTATCCAAGGAGTATGTCATATTAATTGGCAAGAAATGTGATGATTTTGTCAACCGATCCACTATCACCCATTGGCATCATTTTTGGATAGTGTTTTTGGTAATCCGCTCACAAAATCCATGGTAATTTGATCCCACTTCCATTCGGAATAGGTAAGGGTTTTAGCAGCCCTCCTGGCCGTTGATGCTCAGCTTTTACTTGTTGGCACACTTCACATTTTTGTACAAAATTTGCCACATCACGTTTCATCCCATTCCACCAAAAATGATTTTTCAGATCTTGGTACATTTTAGTACCTCCGGGATGTACTGTATACCCAGACGTATGAGCCTCACTCATAATCTCCTTCCGAAGTTCTTGATCATTAGGCACACATAATCTGTTATTCAGGCGTATCAATCCATCATCTCCAATTTTGAAATCTGTATACCTTCCTTGTTGTGTTTCTTGTTTCACCAAAAGCAAGGTGGAGTCATGCTGCTGAGCTTCTTTTATCCTTTCAATCAATGTGGGCTCAATTATTATATTAGCCAACTCAACCTCTGATTCATGCCAAGCAAATTCAATATTCAAGCGTTCAAATTCTCGAATCATCTCTTTTTGAGACGTAAGTAATGCGGCAACTTCTGCATGATTTTTCCTACTTAAAGCGTCAGCCACAGCATTTACTTTTCCAGGACAATAATTTATTCTAAGATCATAATCCTTGATTAACTCCACCATCTTCTTTGTCTCATATTCAATTCCTTTTGAGTGAATAAATATTTAAGACTCTGATGATCAGAATAAATCTCACATCTTTGCCCATATAAATAATGTCGCCATAACTTTAGAGCAAAGACAACTGCTGCTAGCTCCAAGTCGTGGTAGGATAATTTTTCTCAGAGGGTCTCAATTGCCTTGAAGCATAAGCAATTACCTTACCATTTTGCATCAACACAAGCCAAGCCCATTTTTTGATGCATCACTGTGAACAGTGAATGGTATTTCACTATTTGGCAAGGTTAATATCGGTGCTGAGACCAATCTTTTCTTTAATTCCTGGAAACTTTCCTCTCTCTTCATTCCATTCAAACTTCTCATACTTTTGAGTCAATTGGTAAGGGTCGAGCAATTTTTGAAAAATCTTTCACAAATTTTCTGTAATAACCTGCTAACCCCAAAGCTTCTTATCTCTGTAACATTTTCGGTTGTTTCCAACTAACAATTGCTTCGATCTTTGCAGGATCCACAGATACACCTTTTCCTGAAATTACGTGCCCTAGAAAAGAAATTTCATTTAACCAGAAATCACATTTGGAAAATTTGGCATACAACTTGTGTTCTCTCAAAATTTGTAATGCCATCTTAGATGCAACGTGTTGTTCAGCAGTCGTTGAATAGACTAAAATGTCATCGATGAAAACAATGACACATTTATCCAATAGTGATCTGTATATCCGATTCATTAAATCCATAAATGCAGCAGGGGCATTGGTCAAGCCAAATGGCATAACCAAAAACTCGTAGTGCCCATATCTGGTTCTAAAAGCTGTTTTTGGCACATCTTCAGGCTTAATTCTGAGTTGATGATAACCAGATCTCAAATCAATTCGGGAGAAAACGGTAGCCCCTTGTAATTGATCAAACAAATCATCAATACGCGGCAAAGGATACTTGTTCTTTATTGTTACTTTATTCAACTCTCTATAATCAATACACAACCTCAGTGAATTATCCTTTTTCCTCACAAATAAAACAGGGGCTCCCCAAGGAGAAACACTAGGTCTGATAAAACCTTGCTCCAATAATTCTTGCAATTGTTTCTTTAATTCCCGTAGTTCAAGTGGAGCCATTCTATATGGTGCCTTTGAGATTGGTTCGGTACCAGGTACCAAATCAATTCCAAAATCAATTTCCCGTTTTGGTGGTAAACTCGATAACTTTTCCGGGAAAAACATCAGAAATTCCTTTACTACCAAAATTTCCGCAATATTATCTTCTTTCCTTTCTCCCTCAGAAGCATACAGAAAGTTTGAATCCCATTGACGATGCCCATTACTTAACATTAGTTCAAATGAACTTAATTCCTTTTGTTGTGGAATCACCAATCCTCCAACAAAAACAACTCGGATCCATTTGCAGCTTGGAAATTTATTTCTTTCCTCTGGCAATCAATTGTAACTTTTGTTTTGGTCATCCAATTCATGCCCAAAATTACTTCATATTTATTTATTTCCAATACTATCAAATCAGTAGTAGTATCATGATCCTGTAATTTAAGGGGACAATCCTTAATTACTTCCTTAGAATTCACAATACTACCAGTTGGAATCTTCACACTAAAACTTCTGGAGTCACTGTTGTGGGCATCCCGGTTCGTTTTGCTGCCTTGGGAGTGATGAAAGAGTGTGTAGCACCAGAATCAAAAAGGCATAGACGATATGATTTGCTATGGAAATATTTCCTGAATTAACGAATTATGTAAAGTTATTAAAAGCAAAACTATTAGAGTTTTCTATTTCAGCCTAAACCAACTTAACAAGTCTAATTTACTAATAAGGGCTTTATCTCTAGAATATTGAAATTCCTACTTTAGAAAGAAAAGAGTTTAACTTAGATATATACCTGCAATAAGTCCGGAAGAATAAGCATCTTCATGATCCATTCCAGTTAATTCTGATATTTGATCATCATCATATCCACAATCCCAAGTAGTTTCAAGATTGAATAGTCGTCCTCCAGAACGATTATTTTGTCCTCCATTCTTCCTTTCAGCAGAATTATTTCCTGTACCAATTACTGGTTTGATTGCATTCATCTGTCTTTTTGGGCAAGTGTTAGAGAAGTGCCCAGTTTGTTTACAAATGAAACAAGTAGTAACTGGTTTCTTTGGACAATCATTAATCAAATGCGTAGCATCTCCACAGAAATAACATTTATTCTCAATTGGGGCAAGACCTTGGTTTATGGTCTCCATTGCATTTCCAGCATTTGACATCCTGACTATTCTGTTCTTTTTGCCAAATAGGGCCTTTGAAACATGGGTTTCTTAAATCTATTTTTGAATCTCGGCCCTTCAAATGGTCTTCTTCCGAACACATTCACCCTTTTTTCTTCATGCTTACTTTTTCTTTTTCTAGCATTTTCTAACACCCGAGCTTTCTCCACCAAAGCCTGATAGGTGTTAACTCCAAACTCTTCTAATCTACACCTCATGTCTTCATCTAACCCACTGAGAAACACTTGCATTTTAACTCCTCACTATTTCGATAAGACTCAGGGGCATGTTGTAATAACTTGCTGAATTCAGTTTCATATTGATCTATGGGGCGTCCTTGCTGGGAAATATGCAAGAAATTAGCACTGTATTGCACTTTTAAACTTGTTGGAAAATACTCTTTTAAGAATTCTTGTCGAAAAATTTCCCAGGCTATTGGATTTACCAAATCCCTTTTTCTCGATTCCCACCAAGTACGAGCACGGAATTTGAGCATATAGGTACCATATTCAGTCTTCAAATTTTCTGGTACCTCAAAAGCAGCAAAAGCTCTCCACTTGAGCTAACCAGTCTTCGGCCTCATCTGGCTGGCCGTAGGATCCATCAAAGTACCTGTTGCATTTAATAAATTCAGGTAGCATGCTCCTATATGGTCTTGGTGGTATGGAGGCAATGGAACTGGATCTACTGGAATCTGGAGGTGGTACTGGTGCCGCTGGGGCTACTGGAATCACCGGAGGTGGTGGTATTGGTGCTGCTGGAGCTACTGGAATCACCGGGGGTGGTGGTATTGGTGCTGCTGGAGCTACTGGAATCACCGGGGGTGGTGGTACTGGTGCTGCTGGGCTGGGGCTTGCTGACCTCCTTGTGCTAAAGTTCCAACTATATCTGCCAAGCGAGCAATGGCAGCCAAAACTTCATCAGATCTATCTTGCCTTGGAGGCGGCGGTGGTACATCTTGTTCGGGTGGAGCTGCTTGAGGTTCAGGAACTCTATGAAAAACATGAGTACGACGTGGGGGTCGTCCACGACCTCTTCCAGATGGTCTGTACATCAAACATGAAGAAGAAAATTTCTCGTATAATTAATAAATATAAACTATATATATTATTAAAACAAAATTTCAATAAAGTATTAGCATTATACATAATATACAAGGAAAATAGCAAAAGTTATACTTCTATTAACTTTTAGTCAAGTTAGATACACTGATAAGGTAGTTGCCTCCTTTAGGACAACTCTTACAAGTGGTTCTTATATACATAAGATCACATAACTATTTACATGGAATCTTAATACATGTTTTCCTATCCTCAAAAGACATCAAAGGAAAACCACAGGGAGATATTATCTAAGTCAATACACCGTCAACCCTGGATACATAAGATTCCCAAAAAGAATTCCCCCAAAATACATCAAAACCCTAATAGCAACCTAGCCCTAACTATGAGGAATAATCATGGATGATTTCTATACATACCAAAAGTGAAATCATTTCCGACTATTCCTTCTATCTACTACTAACTATAAGGGCTGTGCTCATCATCACTCTCCATCTACTGGAGACAAAGCCCGAGGTGGACTGTCTGAAGAAGCGATGCTAGAGAACTGTCCTCAGAGTCTGGAGCAAAGAAACCCGAAGTATCAAGTAAAGAAGGGTCAGCTATAATATCGTAGACATGGGAGGCTGAACATCAACAACAGCTGCATCCCCTGCAAAAGCCAGGTCCCCAACATCCTGTGGTGGCAGAAAAGGCTCCTGAACAAAAGGGAAACTATCATCTCCGGCAGGAAATAACTCAATAGAAAGCTCCTGAAATGTCATAGGCAACGACTCCAAAGGAGACATGACACTCTCGGCAAACTGCCAAGCCTGCTGAACAGCCTCAGGTGTCTCAACCTCTATCTGAACACCAACCTGAGACAGGCTCCCATATCGGCTGATACACAGGGTCCATAATAGACTGAGGCGGGGGTCCCATAAAGGCGGAGGTATCGGTGGTAACGGAAAGTCCCACGTCGGTACGATCTGTCCTGCCAGTGCTGATAAGGTGGGAAGATCATCTGATGCTGCTAAGGAATATCCTCCTGTATCAGGTCCCTCTGGTGGTGGATCGTAGTCGGTATCCATCGCTGTGCATATGCTGAAAAGACTCCCGCATGATGGGCAGCCATCATAGCCTGGTGATCTCTACAGAAATCTCTAGCATATGCTAACTCTGGACTCATCTGCACCCAAGTCCTAAAGTCAGGTCTGTCGGGTGGTGTCCCAGGGCCAACTAAGAATATCACATCCTCAAATGGCACTCCCTCATGTCCAAATAAAGTGCCACCTCCTCAAGAACATACATAGTCTCAACATCAGTCAGACGTCCAGCGGATGTATGAAACTGCAGCTTAAGCATCCTATCGTGCCATTCACCTCCCACAATCCTGCTCGCCACCAAGTAATAACTGTATCTATATCCTTTGGCCTCCGTATAGAGCAAGATCTTCACAAAGAACACGAAGTCGATGACGATAGGAAATCAGACTCTTCAGGTTGATGACGGAAAGCGATCCACTCATCCCGGACTTGAAGATAGGATTTCTACAAAAATTAAGAAAAAGAGAAGAAAAACTAACTTAGTTCTTTCTTTGCCATAATATATCTATAAAATATAATTCTATAATTACTATATATTACCCACTTGGTTGTACCCCACTCATCTCTCAATAAGGTTTGTTTTCTTACTTCTAAGCTCTGTTAAGCGCCAATGCTTAAACACCGCTCTGATACCAATCCAAAACTGTCACGCCCCGAGGGTATCTTAGACGGGACAGTTCCGCCATACACAATACCCGGCTTAAGATTAAATCATAAATCTCTTAAAGCCATAAATATTGTGCAGAAGCGTATCCTGAATAGATAACCAATGGGTTTGATAGTATCAGATTAGCCATATAATATACAACTAATAGCCTCAAAACTAACTAATAACTACTGCAAAATATAACATTAAAAGAAAAGTAGTTTAAGAGTGTATATAACAAAGCAGTTGGGGAATTACTATCCTATAAATATTACAATCATGTTTCAAAGATTTATTTAAAAACCCCTCCTAGGAAAAAGAAGAAGGAACTCTCTTCAACCCTCGTATCCTTCCCTCAAAACCCTGAATCCAAAAGGGAGCTAACCTGAGGGTAGCCTCGTCCTGACTGGTACCAAAGATAGTTCTGTGACAATAAACTGTAAGGGAGTGAGTGAGCGAACACAGGCTCAGCGAGTTATACTCCTCACACTTACCATTCAAGCAAGTTATTAATTCAAACATATGCAATGCAAACAATCAAGTGGACAAATATATATAGCCAACGGTAACCATATACATATTCGGATTTGCGCCCTCCGAATCCGGGTTGGGGTACATCCACTCATCAGCACCAGATTAATATACTTCGGGAATCAAATTTCTCAAGAAAACTTTTTATATATCAAAATAATATACATATAACAACATCCCAGTGAAGTAATAAATCCGAAACAATGACCCGGCGCGATTCTAGGAAAAGGGCCGTCTCCCCAGGACGACTTAGTTCCCATTCCCCTAGAACAAGGCCCATGGTACACACTAGGTACATACCACTTCGGTCCTCCATGTTCACCATCCTCACGGGACAGTGCGGCCCATCCGGGTCAAGGTGTAGTGGTGATGGCCTTCTACGTGCATAAATGCTATGCATGAATGTATTCAATTATTATGCCAGATTGTTTTATATTTATTTACTTGGCGTGCAAACAAGTTTCATACACTTTCATTTCTATTCTATAGCATCCAATGGGTTAGAATATAATTACAATATTTTATCAACCAGTTCAAGTATCCACAGTCACAGTTTATTTCCCAACCCCTTAATATTTTATTACTTGATTAATTCTATTCTACAACCACAATCAAGTATAGAGATCATAGGAATATACTCACCTGTCCATATTTCTTGTCAATCGTAATAGTCAACAGGCAGGACAAGCTCAGAGTCAGAATCACCTGAATATAATAAAGCATAGATATATATATAGCAAGAAATATGATATATCCTATAGTATATATAAGTATAATTATAAATATATAACATATGAGAACTTATACATATACATATATACATTACTAATCATATATATATATATAACATATACATATACATATATATATAACTCCATGAGAAGCAGCAGGGCTGCTTCGGGAAGGAGAAGCAGCGTGGCTGCTGCCGCTCGAGCGCTCATCTGGAGCGCCTGCTAGAGCTCTAGCTTGAGCGCTCGCTAGCGCTGTTGGAGCGCTAGGCTGGGCGGTCGTTGAGCGCTGCTCCGAGCGCCCAAGGGCCTTCCAACGCGCGTGCGGCGAGCGTGGAGGCTCGGTGGGGGCAGAGCACCCTGCTCTGCTCGTGTGCAGCGGTGCGTGTGTGGTGGGGTGATGCTATGATGGAGCGTGTGTGCAGTGGTGTGGTGACTGGGGTGGTGCGGTGGGGTGCTGTGGCGGTGCAGTGGTGTGCGACGAGGAAGAAGAAGAAGAAGAAACAGAGGAGGAAGAAGAAAAAGAAACAGAGGAAGAAGAAGAAGAAGAAACAGAGGAGGAAGAAGAAAAAGAACTCACCTTAATCTGATTGTTGCTCCCACGGAAAGAAGAAGAGGAAAAACAAAGAAAAAGAAAAGAAAGGAATTTGAAACAGAGAAAATAGAAGAAATCCAAAACGGAAAGAAGAGAAAAAGAAAGAAAGAAGGAAACGCAGCTTAAGCATATATATATATATATATATATAATGACCAAAGGAGCTCAAAGTCAACAAACCAATGTCAGACATATCCTCCAAATTTTTATCTTATATATATATATATATATATATATAGTAAATTGATCACAACATGGATCTTCTTAAATTTCTTGTTGACTAATCGTCTCAGAAAAATTTAATCAAAAATAAGAAATATCCAATTTAAACAAAATAGCACGGTTTAAAATTATAATAACAAATCGAATAATATTTTTATCGTATAAGATCAAATACTCAGACAACTTTCGGACAAAGAATTTATAAATAAAATCTTTAATTAATACTGTTTAGAGTAGATTCATAGTTGAATAAAGAAAAATTAGTTTATTAAGAAGTTTATACTCAATTCGATAAATAAAATAAAATAATCAAAATAATAATTAAAATTATCAAGATAATTTAAGAAATTAGAAATCGGAAATTTTTTTTCGGAGCTCACAGATGGCTAGTAGGAGCCTGTAATGACTACAAGTTTTTGGTGGCTAGTAGAAGCCTGTAATAACTACAAAATCTTTTCGTGGCTAGTAGGAGCCTATAATAAACTATAAAATTTTGATGGCGTATAGGAGCCGGTAAGATTTATAAAAGTGTTTTTAAAGGTTGTGGCTGTAATTGGCCTGAATCCCCAACCCGAATGAAGGGCGTAAATTCATTCAACATATGATTCCCGGAAAGTCATATGTTTTGTATGCTCACGTGGTTGTCGCATTTTATATGTTTGAATAATAAACTTGATTGATAAATTTTATTTGAGTATGAATTTTGGGAATTACTCACTAAGCCTATTAGCTTATACCCCGATAGCTATCTTTTGCAGTTCCCGTATTTATTGTTAAGGCCACGTGGACCCTGTGGGCAGGTAATCCCTCTGTATATTAGAAATCTGAATAATGTATAGTTTAGTATTAGCATGTTAATAGATTTGTAATTTAGGGAGTTGTCCCTAAGTTTGTAAAGTTTATGCCATGGACAAATAATTATTGTGATTCTTCTTTTCTTAATATGTTTTTATATCTCCTTAAACTTCATTATTCTACATACGGTCCTCTAAAATTGTGAAAGTAAGACTTACACTTAATATAAAAGCTTTTGGAAATGACTAAGGTTGTCATACTTAAGCTTTAATATTGAGTGTGGCGGACTGTCACGTTTAGGGTACCCGTTGGGGCGTGACATGTATATATTATATCTATTATATTTATTTCCCTTAATTTGATTTATTTTCCTAATTTTCATTTCTAATCATAATGGTTATAATTGCAAATATTCCTTTAATTTAGCCATATATATACTAATATTAACATCTAATTATTAATAATTTGACAAAAATAAATTGTCAAAATAAGATGTCTACAAGTGCCCCTTTTTGTGGTGAAGTTTGTTAAAACCTTTTTCACAAAGATAAAGTAGTCTTCATTTTGCCTTTAACTTATCTGGAACTTCCACTTCTTGAGAGGGGTGAGAGCTTTTTCATGTTCTAATATGCTCCTTGAATTGCTTCTTAAGTAAAGATGCTTCATGTACTAAACCATCCCTTGATTTAGGTCTCATATACTGAGTCCATACTTGAAAGGAGGTCACTTTTTGAGCAGAAATAGGATTACTTCTAGAGATGAAGTTGTTTCTTGAGCAGAGATGATTCATGTTCTGAACCGTTGCTTTGAGCTAGATCGCTTCTTGAGCAGAGGTGATTCATGTTCTGAAAATCCTCTTGAACTGGTTTGCTTCTTGAGTGGAGACGATTCATGTTCTGAACCGTTGCTTTGAGCTGGATTGCTTCTTGAGTGGAGGTGATTCATGTTCTAAAATGCCTCTTGAACAGTGTTGCTTCTTGAGCGGAGATGATTCATGTTCTGAAATACCTCTTGAACTGTGTTGCTTCTTGAGCAGATGTGATTCATGTTCTGAAACGCCTCTTGAACTATGTTGCTTTATGAGCGAATGTGATTCATGTTCTGAAATGCCCCTTGAATAGTGTTACTTCTTGAGCGGAGGTGATCCATGTTCTGAAACGCCTCTTGAACTGGGTCTCATGTTCTTATCCTTAAGTAACAAATCTCACATCTTAAGACCTTGATTTCCTCATGCTTTGTGTGGCTTATAGAGCTAATTTCCTGAAAAATTTAATCCTAGCAATATATTTATTTAAAAAACTTACCAGATTCTTAAAGAAGCTTTTAAACTTGTCAGACCACTTGGTGAAGTCTGTTCATCGCTAGGTTAACTCCGTTAAGCTATAGTGCATTCACAGTGGCTATCCTTTGATTTGAGTATCTTTGTTTGTCTCTTGATGGTAACTGGATTCTTTTGATGGTTTTGATCATGGGACGATACAAGAGATGGTTTTTAGAGTCTCCCTTACTTTGCAACTTGGACTTATCGACTTCTTATGTTATTCCCTTGAAATAGGCATTTCTTTAAGAAAAGATCAAATCACAAAGTATTAGAATGTTTTTATAACTTTATCAATTGCTCAAATCTCTCTCTCTCATAGTACGCTCGTGTTTTAAGTGTTTGGGAGATATAAGGATGAAAGAGAACTTATTAATTAAGGTGGATGATCAATGGCCGATCTGATGATTGGAGACCACTAAAGACATATTTTTATCGATAGATAACAAAAATTAGATCACACATAGACAAAGTAGTCAACACATTTCTGAACTTGATAGAATTCTCATTAATTTCTCAAGAGTAGTACAACTTGACCGTATCAAAATTTACAGGGTCTTTCAAATCTGGACCATCCATTCTAATCAAAATCAATGCATTACCAGGCAACACTCTCTTTACTACATACGGTCCTTCATAATTAGGAGTAAACTTTCCTCTAAGATCTTGAACATTCGGGAGCACTTTTCTCAAGACTAAGTCTCCTTCTTTGAAATTTCTCGAGCGAACTTTCTTATTGAATGCTCGAGCCATTCTTTGCTGGTAAAGCTGACTATGGTATAGAGCAGTCATCCTCCTTTCATCAATGAGATTCAACTGATCAATCCTTTTTCTCACCCATTCAACTTCATCCAATTGGATTTCTGCCAATATTCTAAGTGATGGGATTTCAACTTCAACTAGCAAAACTGCTTCCGCACCATAGACTAATGAATAGGGGGTTGCTCCTATTGATACTCTGATGGATGTTCGGTAGGCCTTGTGTAAGCCCCGAAAAATTTCAGTAAATAATTCCAAGATGAACTTCGAAATAAACCCCAAAAATCACTCCAAATTAAAACCGAATTTCAACTAGTCCAAAAACACGAGCGAATCCAGAAATTTCCAAATCTTGAGAAAAATAAGAATTCTTAAAAAAAAAAGTAAGAACTCAACATACTTCAATTCTAAAACCACTACGTACGACAAATTCCATATGTAACTCCGACTTATAAATCGGGTAGTATAAAGCCTAAAAACAAATTATTAAAAAGTAAATAATGAAACTTTCGAAAATATAACTCATTCAAGAATTTCGAAAAACATTAAGAGATATATTAAATACTTACAAAAATAAAATTTAAAATAAATTTCTCAAATTAATTATGTTGTATAAACATAAAATATCAATTTTCAATTTGGCAAAGATATAAACCGGAAAATCACCCGAAAACCCTAAGTGGAATACAATAGTTTAAGTCCGGCGATCTAGCGCCCTAACCTTAGAGGCCAAGATGTAGTTTAAATATGTAGAATGGCTCGTAGTAATATAAGTTTGCTTAAAAATATCAAATTGGTAAATTTTTGACCTATTTCGAACCCGTTCATATACAAACTTCGAAAAGCATGTCCTAGGGCTCGAGATATAAAAAATATACCATTAGTACTATTACACTCTTAATTTCATAAGATTTCTAAATATATCATTTATGTAATTTTTCGGGTTATAAAAGTTACAGTTATAACCTTTTACCGTATTTTCATTACTACTGGTAATTAATTAGTCTTTTGCACTATTCACTTTTATTTCATTATACAATTTTATTATTCTTATAAAGCCTTATATTTTTAGATAAATATTTTATATATTATAGATGATTTTTTTTCTAAAATTTAGTTCATTTCGGGTTTTTAAGGGATCAGATTCTGTTTAAGACCTGATACTAAAAATAAAATAAATTAATTTAATTATTGAAAAATATTTTTATTTTCATAAAATAATTTTTTAGAATTTTTCGGGTTATAAAAATATTATTTATAGCCCATATTCGCGTATTTTGATCATACCGATAACTTATTTGATAATTCACTAAAATAAATTAATTAATTATGTTATTTTTTATTATGAAGAATCTGCTACAAATATTTGGAATGAATTTCCTATTTTTATTTTAGTTTATTAAGAAAGTGCTCTTACAACCCATACTTTCAAGTACACCTTTCACATATCACTTCCTTTTCACTTCAATCTTTCTACACTTTGTCCCACACTTCATGGCAGATTTTTCCTTCTTTATGGCTGCCATTTTCCTTTAATTACTCCTATTTTGACTAAAATAAATATTCTACTCCTTCTTAAGAAGTACATTATACATTAATTACACAATTCAATTTCAAGTCAAATTTCAAACATTTTTCTCTCTCTCTCTCTTCTCTCTTTCACGTGAACTCCCCCACCCCAAATTACCTTGTTTTATTTTTTTCTTCTTTCATTCATTAATACACTCATTTTCTCTCTCTCTTTCATTTACTCCTTCTTCCTTTTTTCATTCCTTAACTTTTTCTCTCTCTTTTTCCTCTCTTTTCTTCTTCATTTTGTTCTTGTTCCTTCAAGAACACGAGCTGCCCCCATTCCATTCTTGAGCTCCCACACATATTTCTTCAAAATTTTTTATCAAAACTCTTGTCCAAAGCTTCCATAGGTGATATAGGTAAAGTATAGTGAGAGTTTCATACATGAAATGACATTCCATTAGCTTAAAAGCTAAGGATGATGATGCCAAAATGAAACACTCCATTTCTCTATGATTTTTCTCTTGTATCAGTCTTATTTTCTTGTTTAAAGTAGTTATATTTTGTAGATCTAACTTTTTGTAACTTTGATTTTTGTTTATGCGTTAGTTAGATCTTGTTATTGAAGTTATTATTTTTGTTATTGCTTATGATTTATGCATATATTCATCATTCACATAACTATCTTAGTGTCATGCATTTAAAACTAGTATAGTAAACTAGATCCAGTGTTTTGAGTTCATAAAATGCATTAGACTTTTGTTTTATGTTCATGAACAACTTGTAGTGGCATGATGATTGTAGGAATGTTTTAAAAACTCAAGATCTATTTTATTTTCAACAAAAATCATTTTTGAAAATTCGGATGGAAAATGAACCATATTTAGAAAAGTTATTTTTTAACTTCAAAATGTGTATTTTTCATCTAAAATGAAGGGCTTAGGGTATAGGTAACATAAATGAAGATTTTGATGAGTAAAGTTTAGATCTATGAGTTTATAGTGCACTACCATGGGTTTCATTTAGATGTATGTTCATATTAAGTGTAGATCTTGGTTTTGAGCTCAAACAAAAATTGTGAAATTCGTATTTTGGCAAGACCCCTATTTAAAAACCACTTTCCAAATGTCAAAATGAAGTTTTTACTTAAGAAAATGAAGGCTTAATGTATTTATATTATCAAGACTTCTTTTTACAAGAATCAAATGTGATTTTCAAAGATTAATTTTCAAAACAAAGTTCTATTTTCGGATTTTGGCTAAGGCCTGGTTTAAAAACATGTTTTCCAACTCAAAAATGAAGTTTTTATTCAAGATATGAAAGGCTCTTAAGATATGATATGTAAGGAATAGATTTTCATAAGTTTAGATAGATTTTATCAAAAGATATGTCCAAAAATAAATTTGGTAAATTCGGATCTCAACCAAGACCAATTTTGAGAACCTATTTATCAACTTCAAAACTTGTGTTTTATATGAAAAATGAAGAGTGTAGGTCATACATATCATTAAGTAGTGATTTTTATAAGTTGAAATGAGTTTTGATGAGATTAATGTGTAAAACAAGAAATAGAATCAAGATGGGAAATTTTGAGTTAGTAGTCAATTTGTGAAATTCGTAATTTTGAATGAATACCATAAAAACACCTATTATCCAAGGTCAAATGAAAGTTTTATGTAATGAATGGAGTCCTTAAGTAATAGGTACCATAAAGTCTTAAATTTTAATGCATTAAATAAGTTTTTCCCAAAGGAATCATTCAAAAAGTGGATATTCTAAAATTCGGATTTTTGAGTAAATCCTATTTGAAAATATATTTGCAAAGTGTAAAATGCAAATTTATGTAAATGAAGTCCTTAGTGGCTAGGCAGGTTGGTTGGGCTTTAATTTTCTAAGTGTCAAATGATTTTTACTTAAAGGAATAACTCAAAAACTAATTTTTCAAAAATTTGGATTTTGGAATCAACTCTACTTGAAGACATGTTTACAAAGTGTAAAATGGAAATTTTTATGTAGAAATGAAGGTCATAAGTAATAGATATAATGAAGACTCAATTTTAACAAAAATAATTATATTTTCTTAAGTAATAAATCCAAAACAAATGGAAATGATCAAAGTTAAAAAACTAGATTTTTCATAAGTACTTGTTATTATGGTCTTGCAAAATAAAAAGTTATAAAGTTTTCTTTTAGCAAAAATCATACAGATCATGCATACATTAAACTCATCTCATGTCATTCATGTTAGGAAATCATCAATATTGCATGTATAGCTGATCTATATAGTAGGAACATTACAAACATTTACAAAACTATTTTTCGGAATTAAAATTTGCTACTGTCCTAATCTGATCCGACCTTTTCGAAGCTTCAAAGTTTTCAAAACTTAAATATAATATTAGAAATAGATAGATCTTTCGAAGTAGATAGAAATCGATATATAATTTGCGAAATTCCGAGTTAAAATGACCAAGTTATGGCCGTTTTAAGTTGGAATTTCCGCTTAGGACGAGAATTACGAATTTGTTAGTTTGTATAAGCTCGTTTGGATTAGTTTGAGTTGAAATACTTATTAGAATATTTCTTCCTTTTTAGGTGATCCTGAATTCGACGATTCCCTACCACCGGATTACTTTTACTAAAAGACCGATGATCCAATGGCCGAGTGAGTTTTCTCCTTATTTTGTTACCTTGTTTGTGCTTGTAGCTAGTTGCATTAGAATTATAGGAACAAGATAAAAATCAATATGAATGGGGATGAGATATATGATGAGACTGTGATGAATGTATGCCAAAGAATACTAAAGCATATCGAAACCATGATTCAATTGGATAACTGCACTGTTCATATTATTACTGTTATGTATATGATATTGGTTGGTCATTCTAAAGAATATATGAATATTTTGACCTAAGAAAAAATTTAAATTGGTTATGCATTGCATCGGACATATTACATTTGGTAGCGTGCTACTCCTACGCAGGTCGATCGGTATAGTCCGATGATGACTTGTTTGGATAACGAGACCGATGCCAGAGCTCATTCATCGGAACTAAGGCGCATGGGGATGCATTTCATGAGTGAGCCTAGCCGAGTCGAGTGCTATGAGCCAAAGGCTTGGGGACTAGCAGCAGTTGTGTAGACTTCAATACATTTCTAACCCAAGATACAGAGGGCGTAAATCAGTTCTGTGTGTGGGTTTTGGATACCCATACATAATTGTTTGCTCATGTGTTTGTTCATGCATAGCATATGGTTGATTATAACTTGCTTGTTATGGTACGGAATTAAGTGAATTCTCACTAAGCTAGTGTAGCTTATACTCCAATAGTTATTTAAATGAACAGGTTATCTCAAGAATGCAAAGTGGGGACCGAAATGGTTGGGGCCAAGAATGACTTCGGGACTTTGGCAAAGAATAAGAATGTTTGAAGTTATCAGCTAGGTTTTATGATTTGCCTTGTAATAGTTTATGTAGGGAAGTCTTTGGATGAACGTAATTGAAGTTTAATGATTTGTATTTTGAAGTATAGTGATTCGTATATGAAGTATAGTGTTTTGTATCTGAAGTATAGTGAATTGTATTCCCTTTACATTGTTACTCAAGTGTATCAATATAAAATGTATCTCTCCAATGTGTCTCTCGTGTTAGACGCCTTGTACATAGTATGGAAGCCTTCACATGACTGAAGCGGTCATTCTTAGGCTTTAATATTCTGTACGGCAGACTGCCACGTTTAGGATACCCTTCGGGGCGTGACACCATGAGTGCAAAGGGTAATATCTCATGTCAATCTTTATAAGTGATAGTCATCTTCTCTATTATTTTCCTGATGTTCTAGTTGGCTGCTTCAACTGCCCCATTCATCTGAGGTTGATATGGGTTAGAGTTCCGATGTTTGATCCCAAAAATTTGGCACAATCCAAACATTAATTTGTTATTCAAATTGGTACCGTTGTCTGTAATGATTGTATCAGGGACTATATAATCTTCTTGTCTAGCATGTATCCATTCATGTGAGGTCCACATATCCCTTCATAGACTTCCTTCATCAACATATATAGTTGCTTCCGACTCATCTACGCATCTCAAGAGAGTAGTATCAAATGATTTTTTGTATAATGTATTACCACTGAGTATGAAATGAGCTGCTAAGCATCTTAGCATTCTTTGGAGGAATTCTTTGATATTAGCATACTAGGGATCTTTCTTTGGGACTGTAAACCCTCAAAAATTTTCATAATTCTTAAAAAATAATCCTAGAAGTCTAAGTATCAAAATTTAAATTCCGAAAATCGACTCGAGATTAACACCCGATTCTAGACCGAGTCAAAACACTAGAAACAAAACCCTAAAAAAAAAAAAATTGAACCAAGCTAAAACTTAATTCCAAATAAGAACAAAAAAAAAACGAGTTTTCTCAATCTTGAGAAAACAAGAACCCCTGAAACAAAATATAAAGTCCAATTACCGATATAATCAACGTCCGTACGTCGATTAAATAATCTACCCAATTCCTAAAACGAAAATCGAAACAATAGATCCAAATACCGCTTAACAACGAGATAATAAAATCTTAATTCCTTCAGTAAAATTTTAGAATCACAAAATCCAAATTTTCCACAAAAGTCAAATTGAGTCAATTCATAAACCTAGACTCGGTTAAACGATCCCAAGAACTAAAAAAAATAAATAATCACAAATAAAATAAGATAAACCACAGACGTCGAGCTAGAAATATAATACGATCAAAACTAAAAAATTATACGATCTTACGAATAACTCAGTAAAAATCGGAAATCAAAACGGAACCCTAAAAGTCAACAAGCCTACAACGAACCCTAGTGTTTAAGATCCGGCAATCCCGCGTTTTCAAACCCTAGAAAACGAAATTAAGTTAATGGCCTAGAATATTTCGTAATAACGTAGGGTAACATAAAAATATCAGATTCGCGAATTTCGAGTGACCTTCGGACCCAAACGGGATCGGTTCTCGAAAAGCATGTCCCGGAGCTCGGAATATTAAAAATATTCCGTTTATACCAATAGACTCGTAAAAATACAAGGATTTCAAAAATATCAGTTTTGGAATTTTTCGGTAGCTAAAAAATTACAGATATCGCATTATTACGCGTATTTTTATTACTACCGGTACTTTAATTGTCTAATCTACTATTCATAGTACTTTTCTACTATTCATTACTATTCACCTATCTCTACTTTTTCTTACACCTATTTCTTACACCTATATATCTATTTTCTTACTTTTTTCATTTCCAACACAACTTTAATCACATCAACTTTACACATTATTTCTTTATTACACAAAAATAAATAAAAACAATTTCTCTCCCTCCTACTCTAGAACCGGCGCCACTCCTCCCCATTTCCCTCTCTTTTATTTTCTTTTTCAATTTTTTTATTACATCCAAAAATCACTCCACAAATTCTATAAATACCCCCTTTCTCTTCCACTCTTTCACACAATTCATTCACTACCAAAACTCTCTCAAAATCTCTCCACAAATTCTCTCTTCAAGAATTCTCTCTATCAAAACTCTCTCAAACCAATTTCTCACAAAAATCATCCTCAAACATAAACTATCTACCACATATTACTACTCACATAATACCCATTTCATCTACCACCTTCATACCTCTTACATACCTTAGGTAAATATTTATTCCATCTATTATTCATCCATGTCATGACACTTAACATGACTATAGTGTTGTTTTGAAACTCATATGAGTAGTAAAAGCAACAACATGTTCATGTTTTGTTCTTGTACATAAGCTTATTTTATTATGTTGTTATTATTATTGTGATTATTTGCTTATATATATAGTATTATGTATATTATGTATATATATTTATTTAGAGCATATAAGCTCATTTGTTATTTATTTATTTTCAAGTTATACAATTTATTTATTTTATGTTGATATTAAGACTAGTCTTTCTAATCTTAGACTCATCCATATCAAGTCAAAACAATCTTTTATTTATTCTCTTTAAATCTTTCGGGACTAGTCCATTCTTAGTCCCGGGATGCCTTGATAACGCTAAGGCTCCAATACTTGATCGGGATTCCTTGATGAAGCTAAGGTTCCCAATGCTTGATTTTATTTTCTTGCTCATTAATTTTTTAGTATTTTCTTATGTTCTTATTATTTTATATGCTCATGATACTTGCATTTGCATAATGTTAATGTCTCAACTAGTCTAAAAATAGAATCTTGTTTTACTAAATGAGCTCAAAGCTAAGTTTCCAATTATATGATTTACCACAAAAACATGAAGTTATTATCAACAACCTAGAAATAGAATAATACAAGTTTTCTCAAGTTTTCTTAAATAAAAAATAGATTTATCAAGAAAACGTAAGAAATAAATGTTTTCCTTGTATTTTATGGCAATCCAAGTTTTTAGAAAAATAAATCGTTCATATTGAAAGTTTGAGACTTAAATTCTTTTCTAAAACTAAGGAACAAACTAGTTTTCAAAGTTAATATAAAAATCAACTCATAAGGAACCCACTTAGGAAAAGTAATGATTTTTAAATTCTAAAAGAAAGAACTTGTTTTAAAAGAATATAAATAAAGTAAGGTTAGCAATAATGGATTTTATCAATAAAGATGATTCTTTTCAAAGAAATGAAAGAACAAGTTTTAGAAAAAAAGCTTATATTTTAGGAATAAATATAAGAAGACAAGATTCATTTTCTAAAAACCATCCTAAATACAAAAATTTATAAAAAGGTTTTCATCAACTTAATATACTTTTGATGAATTTGAACTTTAATCACTAGAAGGAAAATTTAATACAAGACTAAAGGATTAAGGAAAAATTCAACTTGTTTTGGAAGAAGAAATGAAGAAAATAAAATAAGAATATACTCATTTATAACAACCTAGGAAAAATATAAAGTTTCTTTAGATACTTGAAAGGAAATTTTCAAATAAATTGTTTTATGAAATAAATTGTTGAGACACTACCATTGGGATTTTGCATATAAAGTGAGCATACCTATATATTCAAATGTGTTTATCAAAAATATATTTATATTGTTACAAAAGGATTTTTTTTAAATGGAGTTGAGTTAGAAAATGGATTTTGCAAAAGTTTAGAAAATTCGTTTTAAATCTGTACCTGACATTTTCGGAACCCAAATGACCTTTTATGACCAAGATAAGTTTAGAAATGGATAGAACTTTTCGAATAGGTAGAAAACGGTATATCATATGCGGAATTCAGAGTTAAAATGAGCAATTATGGCCATTTTAAGTTGGAATTTCTTCTTATACGATTTTACCGCGATTTTAAGTAAAGTTTAGAATCTCCAAAATAGAAATTCATGAAAGACTTATCCCAGGTATTTCTTTTGTCTAGGTGACGAAGGATACGAGAATACCCTACCCGAGGATTACTACGACTAAGAAGATAGCGAAATGGACGAGTGAGTTATTCCTTCTAATTTCGTTACCTTACTTGTGCTTGTAATGTAGTATTAGTGTACTAAGAAAAGAAAAAAACGAATATATTTGGGGATTTCGGGATTATGTGATTCTATGTTTATGCGTGAAATGAGAATTAAGAATATCGCAATTTCGATCTGCTTGTTTAAATAATTTTGTTTACTTACTTGTATGATTGTTTATTGTGGCTAAATTGTTTGATCGCCCCTAATAAATCTTAATAAGGTTTGACCTAAGAACAATAAAACGTTCACGCATAGCATCCATCGAGTCACATCTATTTCTGAAGGCTGCTACTCCTACGCGTAGAGTTGGATTGGCTGTGATCGTGCGGTGCCACGGGTCATGTTCCTTCTTGGAGAATCCAAATCGCTCAGGGAAAGTGACTCTAGGTTCGGAGCCGAGCCAACCGAACGCTGTGGGTAAGGACCTGGGGACTAGCAGTAGAAGGTCGAGGACCTTCAACCCCGATTCCCTAACCTTTGATACGGAGGGGTAAATCCGTTCTATATATGGTTTCCGGATGACTATATATATTCGCGTAATCATGTGATTGTTGCATTGTATGCATAGTATATGTGTGATTAAATGAATAAACTGGTTTGAAAATATGGTGCGAATGAAAAGGAATATCTCACTAAGCTAGTTGTAGCTTATACCCCTATAGATTTGATTGAAACAGGTATATTCGTGGATTAAATTTGAGGATCACGACATTAAGGAAGTCATGGACGGATGATTAAGGATATGGAATCATACGATGAAAAAATTTTGTAAGGTTCTTTATCTGGGATAACCTATATGATTAGGGATGTATACTTATTTGAAGATAGTAGAAGAATATGCCCTTAAGAATTGAAATGTGATATGCTTATGTTTTATATTAAGTATTCTCTTTGCCTATTATTATATTATCAATGTAAATTGCGCTACTCCGATGCGTCCCCTTGGTTGTGATGTACGCCTTGTACATAATATGGAAGCCTTTGCATGACTAAGGTAGTCATTCCTAGGCTTTAGTATTGTGTACGGCGGACTGCCACGTTTAGGGTACCCCTCGGGGCATGACAGGGACTTCTTCGGTATTTAAGCAAAATGTCGCTTCCTTCTCAATGTATACCTTTAAAGGCTGGATCTCAACTCCATCAGTGATCTGAATCATAGATGCTAATGTGGCTAATGTATCCGCGAACTGGTTCTGGTTTCTTAGCATATAAGTAAATGATATTTCTTTGAATTTATTTGCCAATTCTAGTAAATGTTGGTGATGAGGCACCAATTTTGCATCCTTCCTCTTGTCTTCTCCTTGTGTTTAGAAGATGATGAGAGAGAAGTCTTCATATACTTCAAGATCAACTATCTCCATGTCAAGTGCCATCTTAAGACCCATGATATAAGCCTTGTATTCTGCCACATTATTAGCATAAGGGAACGTCAATCTTACTAAAGCGGGGTATTGATTACCATCTGGTGATATTAAGACTGCCCCAATTCCACATCCACATACATTAGTTGCTCCATCAAAGTACAACTTCCATTTAGGGGTGGACTGTTCTAATTCTTTATCCGAATCTACCAGCAATATGCTTCCATCCGGAAATTAAGCTTCTCCATCAATCACATTATCTTCAACCGACTTTTCAGCTGGCTAATCTATAAATGCTTGACCTTTAACTGAGCTCTGATTCACATAAGTGATGTCAAATTCTAATAACAACATCTGCCACTTGGAAATTCTCCTAATCAGCGCTGGTTTCTGAGCCAAATACTTCAAAAGATCATATTTCATATAAAGCTCAACAAAATAATACAATGTATATTGTCTAAGTCTGCGCATGATCCACAACACGGCATAACAAGTTCTTTCGACTTCAGTATACTTTTGTTCACCTTCAGTGAATTTCTTATTCAAATAGTAAATATCATGTTCTTTCCCATCTTCATCTTTCTGTCCAAGCATACCTCCCATTGATTCAGGAAATATTGTCAAATACAGGAAAAGAGAGCGACCAGGTGTTGGCACTACTAACACTGGTGGATTCATCGGATATTGCTTGATCTCATTAAATGCTTCTTGACAATTTTTATCCCAATGAATAGTTGCATTTTTCCTCAACAACTTGAATAGAGGGCAACATTTGTTGATTAATTGAGATATGAATCGAGTAATGCAGTTCAAGCGTCCCAATATGCCCCGACTTCTTTGATCATCTTCGGAGGAAGCAATTCAAGTATGGCTTTAACCTTACCTAGATCAACTTCTATTCTTTGCTGACTGACTACGAATCCCAACAACTTCCTTGGGTCACCCCAAACCTACACTTCTCGAGATTCAGCTTAAGATAGAACTTCTGTAATCTATCAAATAATCTCTATAAGCCTTGGTTTTCTTTGTAAACTAAACTTGTCTTCGAGACCTGAATCAGAAACCAAAACCCTAAACCGGAATAGCTAGGGTTAGAAAGAAACCTAGAAACCCCAAGCCCGGCTTCATCGAGAATAAAACTGTAGAACTTTTGAGAGACAAATAATATAGATTATAGTTCTAAAGAATATATCGAAACATAAAAAGATCAGTTTTTGGGAAATTATCTGTTTCAAATCCGACCGGGATCCGTTTTAAAAAACCGCCCCTCGAGACTCAAAATTAGAAAAATATTCTGGAATACTCCTTATGATCGGAATTTAATAAGGAATTCAAAAATATATTTGTTATAATTTTTCGATTTATAAAAATTACAGCTATAGCCTTTATCGTATTTTCCTTACTAACCGGTAATTTAATTGTTTAATCAACTATTCATTATATTATAAGTACAAGCCCATACCCTACACACTTACAAGCCATACCCCTACTCTTACATGCTTACAATCAAGCCCTACCTTATTACATCATATTCTTATATTTGCTTTTCTAACACATTTTATTACACATTTAATTTGAAAAATTTACGAAATTTATTTTCTCTCCCTCTCTCCCCCTTTATGGCCACCCCCTTCCATTTTTCCTCTCAATTTATGTTGTTTTTTTCTTCTTTTATTTTAGTGTACAAACCCTAATAACCATCACTATATATATTTTTTATGCCTTCATTTTCTCTCTTCATTTTCACTTTTGCAAAATTTTTCACAAACCCTCTCCTTCCTCTCTCCCTTGCCGTCACACTCTCCTCCCCCATACACACTACACGACAATTTTTTCTTCAAGCTTTCTTGTTTCAAACATTAAATAGATATAGATCTAAACCTTACACCACAAAAACATGTAATGGCTAGATCATTCATGTATGGATTCATAAAATCACTATGAGCTTCATGCTAGGGACATAAAACCACTAGAACATGAAGATCAAGCCATCATAAGATGTGGATCCTATGTTTAAAGCTCACATTTTTGTCATGAGCATAATGTATGTTCATATAGTAATGGTTTCATGTAGGAATCTTGCTACTACATTATTATCATAGTAGTATAATACATTTCATGCATTTAATATGATCATTACACTTAGATCTAGCTTTTAAACATTTATTCTTTTGCATGATATTGGAGATCTCATGCATTTATTATGCTTAAGATAAATGAATGGTCATAAAGATTTTTGTCTTATGTAAATAAATGTTTTGTTATTTCTAAAAGTTAAGATATTTATGAATATGAGACAAAAGCTCAAGAACAAATTTGGTTTTATAAAAATAAACTTTTATAAATTCCGATGGAAAATGAGTTGCATTTTGAAAACCTATTTTTCAACCCTAAAACATGATTTTTATAGGAAAAATAAAGAGCTTATGGAATAGATAACAATAGGAAATGATTTATTAAGTTAATGGTAGATCTACTAAGAGAAATTTATCAAACAAGAAATATTTATAAGATAGAAAATTTAGATCTTAAAATAGTTACATGAAATTCGTAACTAGGAAAAAAGGATATGCAAACACCTTTTTTTCATACTCAAAATGGAAGTTTTATTAAGGAAATGAAGTCCTTAGGGGATAGAAATAATAGAGCCTAAATTTTAAAGTATCGAACAAGTTTTTCTTAAAGAAATCAATTAGAAACTATTTTTACAAAATTCGGATCTAGGAATAGCCAATTTTTAAACACTTGTTTACAAAGTGTAAAATGAGGACTTGTGTTGAAAAATAAAGACCTTAAGGAATAGATATGGTAAAGACTTAATTTTAGCAAGAATAGATAAATTTTATTAAGGAAAATCTCTAAAACAAATGTGGTTTGTTAAGAACACAAAACTAGACTTAATAGGATAAGTATTCATGATATCTTGTAAAGTAGAAGTTTCCAAAAGTGTTCTCGAATAGAATATCATCATGAACATACATATAAGAAGCTCATAATATACCATTCATGATAGTAATTTGTTAATATTGCATGCATATTCGGCATGGATAGTAGAAATGTCATAATTTCTCACAAAAACAATTTTGAAAATAGATGTTGATTACCGAACAGAACTGATCCAAATTTTTTGAGACTTAAAAGTTTTCAAAATTGAGGTATTATATTATAATTAGATAGATCTTTAGAAATAGATAGGAATCAATATATAATTTGAGAAATTCCGAGTTAAAATGACCAAGTTATGGTCGTTTTAAGTTGGGATTTCCATTAATAACAAGAATTACGAACTTAATAGTATTTATGAAATAAAATGGATTAGATATGAGTTGAAATATTCATTTGGGTATTTCTTTCGTTTAGGTGACTTGGATCCCGATGATTCATTACCACCAGATTACTATTACTAGGAGACCGGTGACCAATAGCCGAGTGAGTATTACTTCCTAATTTCATTTCTAGCTTGTGTTTATAGCAATTAGTTGCACTAGATTATGAGGCAAAAGATAAAAATGGAATTGCATGATGGGGATTATGGGGGATTATGTAAGCTTGTTGATGAGTTGAGAAATTGTATTAAGAATATCGGAATCGAGTGATTAACTTATGCTTGTTTAAAGTATTCTAGGATTGATTGTCTGCGAGATTGGTTGATCACCTAAAAATTTGTATAAATAATTATTCGAATTGATAATAACATGGACATAATCACTTCACGTTGGGGATGGAGCATTAGCATATGTTGGTTACCCGTGATTCGTAAACAGCTAAAAGTTGGTTAATCGTGATCCATAAACGACATAAGTTGGTTATCCGTGATCCATAAATGGCACATTAATTCAACGGTAGTACCGTAGTATTCGTTAATCTGCTAATCCCGAATGGAGGGCGTAAAACCATTCACATATGATTTCCGGCTGATCATATGATTGTTTGTTCATGTTGTTGATGCATTCCATGTGGTTAAATAAATAACTTGATTGAATGATTTGTTATAAATGTCTTCATGAAAGAATTCACTCACTAAGCTAGTGTAGCTTACGCCCCCACAGCTTTTTCTTATTGCAGTATTCATATATTTGGTTAAGATCGAGGCATCCTATCGAGTAGGTATAGGAATTAGGAGTTTCCATTAAAAGTTTGTGATCGATTTTGTAGACTTCCATAGGAAACTCTAATATTTATTGAATGACTATAAAAGACCACATTTAAACTTGATATTATTTTGTGGGGGAATGCCCTTAGAACTTTTGTAACTAATTATGTGAACTCATGGTTTATATTCTGATGCTTATAGTATGGCAAATTAAACTATTTATCTCCATTGGCTCATGTATTCTATTGTCATAAAGGTACACCTTGCATCTGTACGAGACTTTGAAATGGTTGTGGTAGTAATTCCTAAGTCTTATATAGTTTGCAGCGGACTGTTACTTTTAGACTACCCTATGGGACGTGAAAATCTCCTTAGTACTTCCACATGATCCTCATCTTCCTTAGACTTAGCAATCATATCATCTAAATATACTTTGACTTCTTGATACATCATGTCATGAAACAAGGTAACCATCGCCCTTTGACATGTTGCCCCAGTGTTTTTAAGGCCGAAAGGCATGACTTTATAGCAAAATGTTCCTCAAGTAGTAATAAAGGTTGTCTTGGTTTTATCCTCTTCCGCCATCTTAATCTGATTGTATCCCAAAAAGCCATCCATGAATGAAAATAGATGGTTTCCAGTCGTGTTATCCACCAAGACATCTATGTGAAGTAAGGGGAAATTATCTTTGGGTGTGGATTGGTTTAGATCATGAAAGTCTACACAAACTTTAACCTTTCCATTATTTTTAAGTACCGAGGCCACATTGACCACCCATTCAGGATAATCGGATACCTCTATAAAACCAACTTCTAATAATTTCTTCACTTCTTCTTAATCTTAAGCAAGATATATGGTCTAAATCACCTTAATTTTTGCTTCTTTGATTTGATATCTGCTTTAGTCTGTAATTTATGAACCACTATAGAGGTACCTAAAGCAGGCATATCTTTGTAGGACCATGCAAACACATCTAAGTAATCAGTCAATAATTTTATCAATCTTTCACATTGCTCAGCGGATAAGGTGGTGCCCATTTTCAAATTTTTAGGCTTATATTCAATTATAGCATTTACTACGTCTGTAGGCTCACTGATCTCAATTCTACCTTATTTGTGCTCACTAATATCACTTTTGACGACTAATCCAGTAGGGCCGGAAGTGATATAATATTTTCGTTATCTATCAGCGCATGATATCCCGCACTTTCACCATTATCATTAGATCTGAATAAAGGCAAGATAAAGAAAGAGAAAAAGGAAGAAATGTGAGGGAAAAGAGAAAGTGATGATATAGATAAAAGAGATCATATATAAAAGAAACAAAGAAATTTCATTAATGAATATGACTGATGGAGTACATTTTATTTGAACAACTGATAAAAGAAATGAAACATAAAAACACTTCCGGCCCGTTCATTCATTGAATGGAATAGCAATGTAATGAAAAGCCATTCCTAATGAATTGCATAAGGATGTAATATGTTGTGAATATGTATGATGTTGTTCACTTGGATGTAATGAATTGCTAATACATTGTTCACTTGATTGAATTAAAACAATGAATAGCTCATTAATTGATAAGACAAATACCAAAAATACCCTTGTCTTTAATATATGTATTAATTTATATTTTACAAGATATATAATTAAACATATATTTATATATTTAATATATATTAATATATATTTTAATATGATATATTTATAAATATATAATATATTATTATATGTAAAATAGATTCTATATATATTAATAGAAAATTTAATTTCATTATTATATTAATAGAATATTATATATGGTATAGATATTACATGAAACAAAGGAAAGTACAAAGTTAAAAATGATGTTATCAATATAAAGACACAGGAATATTAAAAAAAACCTAAATTTTAATTCCAATAAGCTAAAAATTTAATCTCATCAATAATATGATGAAAAATGATTTATACACTAGTGCAACTTCATTCGCTATAGCATATCATAAAATGTATCCAAAAACATCAACATATCAAAAAAGGATCGATAAAAGTAAGTATCCAAAGGCAACCCAACATAATCCAATTCATGAGTTCCCATACTATGTGGACTCTAAAATGTGACTAAGGTGATAAAAAACGACCTAATGTAATCCAATTGACATTATGCAGACTCCAAAATGTCCCTAACATAATCCAAACAATCTTTTGATTCAAGTTCATAAAGCACAGCTAAATTGTCCTTTTGCTTAGGTAACTTGATCAAAGCAGCTTTCAACTCTTGTTGTGTTAGACCCTCAATTGTTCGAAGAAATTTGTTTAATATTTTCACTTCCCTTCTTCCTTCATCAACTGACAAACGCTTCACAGCACGATCAATACTCTTCTTCATATCCCTCATGCCAGTCCCAAAGCTTTAATACCAGATGATAGCTCAGATATTGCTCCATCTCTAAACAAGCTTCGCTTCCTTTTTGTACTAGAATGAGTAACACTATGATGAAGATGAGTGATCGTCTTCTTCATCTCTCATTGGCAACTCATCTGCAACATCTTGTATTGTTGCTTCTTATCTATTCAGCTCTTCAATGACATCCTCAGTAGTTTTTGCATCTTGACCCGTGGCCCGATCTTTTCCTTGTATCATAGAGAGCTCTTCTAGGTAAGGGAAGCTCCTATCATAAAAACAGCAGCATCTCTATGGCTCTGCAAATTAAAAAAAAAATAAAAACATTAGAAGATCATTACAAGACAACATCAAATCCTCACCATCTCTACATAATATAATATTAGAGAAATGAGTTTACATACCAATAAGTATGCATTCCATACTTGCTTCTCAGCAGTCACCATCTTCCGAACCGGATCCTATCCAAACCTACTAGTTGTTTTCCTATAGACCATGTCATAAACTATACTCCAATCTTTCTTTAAGGTTCTAACACGTGATTCAATATGTGGTTTTGCTTTCAAACCTCAATTGGGTAACTTGATGAGAAGCGTCCTCTCTAATTCATTGAGATATCCACTCCTAAAGCCAATGTCAGCATTATGTATTCCATTGTTGTACAATTCCACCATACACTCAACCAGTGCATTGTCTTCAATAACTATCCACTTTCTTTTTATACCCTTTGTTACTTTAGCTTCCATTGTCTTCAATATAAATTAGATATCCACAAAAAAACATGATAATATAAGAATAACAATATAATAAATTGCAATAAAAGAAAACAATATAATACGAAGATTTGAATTTCATACTTTCAATTGACAAATCATAAAAGTCATATAGAACAAAAATACACCAAAAAGAATGTACAATGAAATTAAACATAGCTTAGAATTTCACTTATATCTATTCTAATTATGATTCCCTCCACTCCAATCATTGAACATTTGAGTTGCCAGTTGTTGTCTCCAAGTTGTCCAAGCATCATTACTCCCTAAGGTTGCAATAAGTTCATCTTCATTATCTACATTGTTTTCTTCTATGGAATTCATGCCATCCTCAAGAGGGTCAAAGGCCATCTCTGTCCTAATGAAGTTGTGGAGTAAACAACAGGCAAGTATCACACGATTATGAATTTTTGCTGGATAAAATGACGGACTTCTTAGAATGCTCCATCTCATTTTAAGCAAGCCGAAGCACCTCTCAATCACATTTCGGGCAGATGCATGCCTCAAATTAAACAATTCCTCAGGAGATCTTGGTTGATGACCTTGGCGCCATTCATTTAAATGATACCTTTGACCCCTAAATGGTGCCAAGAATCCCTCACAATTGGGATAGCCTCCATCAACCAGATAATAACATCCTATATGAGTGAAAGAAGAAGTGAATAATGTTTTAACAATGACACTACTTAAAGAAAACTAAATTCAAAATTTTGTGAGTTACAGCAAATCATACCCTGTGGTACTTTAAGGCCATTTCTCCTAGTGATTGCATCCCGAAGTATTCTACTATCAGCAGCAGAGCCCTCCCACCCAGGCAACACATAAACAAAAAGCATATTTGGTGTACAAACACCCAACACATTAGTTGCAATCTCATTTTTTCTAGTCTATATCGAGGCTTATCTTTCATTGGCACTTTAATTGGGATATGTGTTCCATCCAAAGCACCTAAGCATTTCTAGATAAGACAAAAATATGGGTAAAGTTTAGAATGATTTTTCATTAAATTTGTATGAATTTAATGATCAATATGGGATTTTTTTACCTTGAAATATTTCCATCGCTCATCGATACAGTTCTCAGGAATGGGTTCAGGCCTCTTCAATAGGTGATTGCTCAATCGGAGAGTGGCATTCAATACACTGTGAAAATATTTACTTACAGTTGCTCCAGACCTCCTAAAATTATACTTAATCACCCTATTCTTCACATGGTGAGCAAGTATATGCAAGAACATTGCAACTTGTTCATCCACATGCATATTCCTTGTTGATTTTAGCCCTCCTATGCCCTTTAACATCTCACAAAGTTTGAAAAAAGCATGCCTATCTAATCTCAATTGTTCAATACATGTCACATTATCACTATGAACAAGTCTCCTAATATATTCACGCTGTTGATAGGAATTCAAACTATAAGACCGTACACGAGGTCGGTAGGAATGTAAGACCAAAGCATATAAAAAGGAAATTATGTGGCAAGCAACGTTATAATATTCCACACCTAAAGCTAAAAGAAAACAAACGATTTTCTTTTTCCTCCGTCGATCATCAACATGTAAACAAACTTTATCCATCAGTGCAAAAATGACAAATAAGCCTTTGTAATGTTTCCTTTTATCATGCAAATCGGAAAACGTGTGCATCCAAACTTAACATTAAAAAAAAAAAATAAGTCTTGCATGATTAAAAAAACTTAAAATTTCTTCAAATTTCTTTTTCTGGAAATTAAAAAAAAAAAGATAATCGCAATAAAGCATGTAAATGAATAGAGGTTTGTACACTTCCTCTGTTTAATTTTTATTTCGAGCGATCAATAATCAAATAGTTTCCTTCTTTTATTGCTCATCTATGATCACAACCTGCTATAACACTGAACGTTGCACAAGATTATGCAAAGAAAGCCAAAGACATAGCAATCGATTTAATATCTTCATAATGAAAAGTTTAACATAGCAGCCAGGATGCAAGATCAATTATCTTGTTTAAAAAAAAAAATATTATAATCTCATAGCATTACATTTGGATAGAAATATTATATTAGATGCTCCAACGCAAGGGCTTTAACTTATACATTGAAAGGGCCTATCCCGTTGAATGTCTATGTTATCTGACAAGTAACATGAGTAACCATGGGTATTTCCTTTCTATTTGACGCATTTAAAAATTGACTATACGGAATTCGATCGTAATGGTGCTGATGCATTTGAAATTTGACAGTTTGGCATATCAAGCAAAAGAGTCTAAGACACAAAATAACAAGGCACACTAGGTTTGCTGATCTTATAAACGGTATTCGGAATAAACAATACTGGATACCTAGTAAGTATTTCTCACTAAATGCTGCTTTTTTCATAACTGTTTTAGGAGTGGCTACCAAACTTTCAGTGGATTTGACCACACCAATGCCTGGAAAACTTGCTCAACTTGCTAAACTAGGTACCTCTTCCTTCTTTCTCATGGTTGTTGTTACTTTTATACCTAGTGTTCCGAAAATGGAGAAAAACGAGCTTCCAGCAAACTTAGTAGGTCTTACGATTGTTGTTATCACTTCAGTTGTAAACTTAGTAGTCTTTTCACATAGATTTGAACAAGGGTATTATTCACATTTGCAAAGTCCCTTCCCAATGCACTTTGAGCTGGATGGACCTAGCTAAATAATAAGGCAGAATTTAGGTTATAAATATCAACAGAACCTATCAGGTTTGATTTTGGTTTACTCACCAAAAATAGGCATGATATGAATTCTAGTTCACTGTTAAATTCCTATACCTAATCAGAGAGAGTAACAAACTAATATAACCATGTGCCCAAACTTCTATATACAACAATCTATTATATATATATATATATCAGTAGACCATCACACATCTGAATCAACCCATCACTTTTTAATGCTGGATCATTTTTTTACCAAGGGACAAGGAACATGGGAATCTATTGAAATTTGTTAATCTTGCTGTTCTAATGTATTTCATGGTAGAGCTGCTAAATAAATTTCAGTTACAATCTTTCCTAAGGGAAATGAAAATATGTGTGTCCTGAAGAGAAATTACTTACCAAAGGGAAAACCAATTTGTCAATATCCTTGATCTCAAGATTTCAAAGTCCTTGAGCTACAAAACTAGCTGCAACATAAGATGCATAAATAATCAAAAAAACAAAAATTGTAATATCTTCCCTGTTTTTTTGGCCAATTTCAGCTTCGATTGCTTAAATAATCAAAGATGATGACAAAAAGGATAGTGAATTAAAACCATCCAACCAATCAATCAACAACAGCATTAGTAGTAACAAAAACACCATCCACATATTTAACAAACATAAACATAACCAAACCATAACATTACTTGTCAATTTCTAAGTTAAAAAAAAAAAAAAAAAGGAAATCAACACCAAACCACAATCACCCAAATGGAATCATCACCTCGTGACATGTTCCAACTTACTGCTATTAATTTACATCCACAATTCAACTCGAGCAGAGGGGTCATTCTTTTGATAATAACAACAACGGCATCAATAATCATCATAATAATAACAACAACGGCATCAATACCATGATAATTGGAAGTTTTAAATGTAAATAACTGTACAGCTCTGTTAAAATACAAAATGGTTAAAATTCCATTGTATTCTCCATAGTTGATTTTTTAGGCCTAATAAGTAAATGGCTAAAAGGCATGAATGATTCAAATCGTGTATTTAAGTATACTATAAATTTTCATCAGAGTTATCAATCCTTTTACTCATTAACGACATCGGCAAAGCAAATTCATTTTGCAATCATTAACAAGATCACTAGTTCGATTCAACGGGATAGCTATTCTTATAATTTATGTTTGACTATCCATTGTTACTGTATGGCTAACGAGTTTTTTGATCTTTAAGATTGAACCTTCATGTTCAGTGTTAGGCCATTTGCCTTTACTCTGTTTTACTCCAGTAGCGTTATGTTAATGTTATATTATGTAGAAAACATGCATATCAACAAGATCCTTTAACAAACCCAGACATATCCAGCGTGTTCGTTTGAATACAAACATCATAGGAAATTCCAGCAAAATCTTACACTCATAGCGATATCTCATTCCTTCATGTTTGTATTGCAATGAGTAAGCAAGATAAACCGAGAACAGTGTACTAAAGTGAAATCTAACACAGAAGCTACAGATCTATTTCTACAGACGCAACAAAAATCTTATTTCATAGATTGTTAAAGCCAGAAGAGACAGAGACAAAAACATCAAAGAGACAGAGATTTCTTACCACACCTTGTAGCCAAGTAGAGAGCAATGGTGATGAACTAGGGTTTGGAAAGACGAGTGGCTTTGAAAAATGAAGGAGCAGGTGGTTGATATATAAACCATGGTTGATTATGTGATTATTTGATTATAGCAGGGTTATTTTTTGAATTGGATAATGTAAGCAGTTGAATGTGATTGTTAGTCTATGAATAGAATCCCAATTACGTAAAATAAAGAATATGGATTCTGACTGAATACCTATTACGGCTAAAAACAAACTAAACAATTGTAATAGAAGCCCAATAGGTAATAAGCATGTAATGGAATCAGAATCCACTCAAGTGAACAACCCATTCATGAATTCAACCCTTACTTAAAGGTAACCCTAGAGTTTTTAAGGGGAATAGTAAACCAATTATTTAACTCCTGAGTCGGATGGGAGCTGCAAGAAGGCTCCATAACTGATGTAATGTCTGGCTTCTAGACATGAGTCGGTTGTAGGAATGTGACTCTGATGTCTGGATACTCAATAGGGGTATCATACCATTCTTCTCCTCTTTTCTTATGGGCTTTCCTTTTCTTCTTGTATTTCAACCGAAGTAAGGAGATCAACAATCCAAATGTCCCTAAATGTCCCTCTTCTTGAATCATATTGGGTTCTTCAAAAATTTGTAAACGAAATTCTTCGAATCCTTCTTCGCCAATATGGGTATGGCAGTTGTCTTCGAAGATAGCATGATCTTGTTCATTAGTACCGTAACGATTGGCCATTTGTTATAAACTTGACCATCTGATGCAGACTAGATGGTATTGCCCCAACTGAATGGATCCAAGGCCTTCCAAGTAACAAATTGAACGATCTCGATATGTCTAGAACTTGGAATAGGATAGTAAAATCTTGTGGTCTAATAGTAATTTCCAAGTCTATTTCTCCCGATATGCCTCTCTTGGATCCATCAAAAGCTCTCACAATTGTCGAACTGGACCGAAGATTAGATGCATCGATACTGAGTAGGTTCAAAGTGGCTAATGGACAAACATTCAAAGACGACCTATTGTCAATGAGGACTCGAGCTACTTTCAATCCATTACACTTAGCCATTATGAATAGGGGCTTCATGTGTTTGGTGCCTTCAGCTCCCAATTCATCAAGTGAGAAAGAGATTTGGTCCAAAGCAAATACCAAATTCACCACATGTTCCATCATTTCAGTAGCAACACCTTCGGGAACCTTGATCTGTTGGAGTATCTTAAAGAGGGCCTCCCGGTGTTTTTCAGAAGTCATCAATAAACCCATCAAGGATATTTGAGCTGGGACCTTAGCAAGTTGATCGATAATCTTATAATCACTCATCTTCATGATCTTGGTCAAGGCCATTTATTCATCATATTCCTCCTCCCTTTTTCTTATCTTTTCTCTGTGGGAAGAATTCCTCCGCTAATGTCTTCTCTCTTTCAAGCTCTGGGGCTTTTCCAAGTTTCCTGACCATGGGTTCTGGAACTTGATTAACAGCTTGATAGTTAAACAAGGTGGCTTTATAGTCACTTGGTGTTGGTGCAATAGGCACATGGAATTGATATCTCATCGATTTCACCTCATATGGGGCCTCTTTCTGCTCTTCTTGACATTGGATAACTACTCTCTTCAGATTAAACTTGATCATTCCAATAAAAGGCTCGGGTTCTTCAATCATGATCATGTTGATCGTAGGCCCATGATTCGGGAGAGGATTGGTGTTGACATTAGGGGTCGAGATTTTTTATGAAATCGAGTTGGACCAATTTAGAATCAATGAGGTCTTGAATCTTGTTTTGAAGCCTCCAAAAATAGTAAGTAGAATGACCCACTTGCCTCAAATGATAATCACATTTCAGCTCAGGGTTATAGGATCTGGGTTTATAGTCTTCTACGGATGTTTCAAAGGTGATCAGGTTATCGGCTCTAAGTCGGGCTATAACTTGGCTAAGGGGTATAGGAATTTTGGTGATTTGTCTTTTGGATCTATTGAATGGTCGGTTTTTGGATTGTGGTTGTTGTAACTGGGTGAAGGGTTAATTAGTGTTTAGGGTTAGTTGGTAGGCATAAGATTGAGTAGGTTTAGTGTATGGGATTGAGCTAACTACACTGACAGTAGTATCCTTCCCTTTGTTGTTGTTAGAGTACTTAGGGTTTGTAGTCTTTTTCTTCACATGAATCTTCTTGGTAGTAATGGCATTTTCAATTATGCATCTGGCCAATACTATCTTAAAGAAATTAGCAGTAGTGTGTCCAATGAGATGGGTAAAGAATGGTTCTTCTAAAGTATTGATGAAAGTGAATGTCAAATTCTTCTCTGGGATAGGGGTAGATACCATAGATGCCATTGATCTCCACCTTTGAGCATATTCCTTAAAGGACTCATGTTTCTTCTTCCTCATATTGCCTAAATCCCACATAGACGGGGCCACTTCAATATTGAACTTGTATTAATTGTAGAAAGCCCTAGCCAATTTGCCCCAAGTATTAATCTCATCAAGATCCAATTGAGCATACCATGTTAAAGCCGAACTGGTAAGGCTATCTTGGACAGTCTGGAGCATAAATTGCTCATATTGAGTGTATCCGCTCATCTTCCTCACATAGAGCCTGGTATGCAACTTTGGGCGACCTGTACCATCATACTTTTCAAAGTCGAGAATCTTAAACTTCTCGAGGAAAGCCCCGGCTTCGATTATAGGAAAGTTTGTGATTCGGACTTGATCAAATCCTTCCATTTTTTCAAAAGCTTTGAGTTTCTCATTGAATTGAGAGAAAATCCTTTTCTCCATCCCTTTGTTTTGAGCCTCAATTTCCTTCTTAAGCCTAGAAGAATCGGTCTTGACAGTGGTTTGTGGCTCATGATTAGCTACTTGTTCATCAATGGCTTGACCATCAGTCCCTTTCTTTACCCCGGAATGTCCTTCGGTAGTAGCTTTAGGGGCCTTAAAGTTTCATGTGAGAAGATTCATTTGCTCAACCATTTGAAATACCATTTGCTCCAAAGTGGTGAACCTTTGCTCGGAAATTGCATTGGAATTGGCAAAATTATTGTCGTTGTTGCCAGCCATTTTGGATTTGGATCTAGCGATGATTGGACTTCGAATCAGGTTGGACTGTTTATGAGCTATCTTTTAGAAACTAAGGATAATTCAAAAAAAAGATTTCCACAGTTTGGAGAAGAATATGTATATATTACTATTATATATATTTTTGGCAAAATCTTATTATTTATTTACAATTCTTAACAAAACGAGTAAACGGTTAGTGGTTAAGAAATATATGTGTCGAGCCTGGATTTTTCCACTATCTGGTTCATTTCTCCTAACCCGATTCACATTAAACCCGAACCCATTTAACATGAATCCTTGACTAGGGGTTAAAAGAAATTTTAATTTTTGAAAATGATTTAGAGTCGCCACCCAATATAAATCGGGAAAAAACAAAAGCTAGGATCAATAGGTCGGTTGATCCTAACTTAGCTACTAGTCTGCGAAAAAAATTAATTTTTAAAAAAACAAATTTTTTAAAAACCAAATATCATGGATTCGGGGGCTAACCTATTAAAACCAAATGGTTACCACTTTTGGAATTTTAAATTTATAATCTATCCTTTATATGCTCAAAAATTTAAATGAAACATTATAACACAAATATTTACAAGTCAAATCATTCATTTTTATTTTTTATGTATTTTTCTTCATTTTTATTTTTTATTTATTTTTTTAGAACATGAATATCAACAAATATATTTCCTTTTTTTTTCAAAAAAACTTATATTTACAAAATAATTATTCACAATATTAAAAACAAAAACATTTTTTCCATTTTTATTGTCGCCCCGTAGGTGCCTACGTACTCGCTAATCGAGATCAGACAAAACATAGTTCTTTTAAAAAAGAACTTAATTTGTTGATCAATTTTAATTTTTGAACTCTTTTCACTTTAAATTCATTAAATTTTGAATTTTTATGAAAATCATTTTTGATGATCCTATGATCTAATCAATTGATTTTTTATTTTATGAAAACATATTTTTCTAAGTCCAAAAAATCATTTTTTCTAAAACCAATTCATGATAATTCATGGCTACTCTAATGCTACATGAAAAATCAATTTGATTAAATTTGAATGAATATTTTCATAGCAAATTTATGAAAATGTTCTGATTGAAAATTTTTTATTATTTTCATAGCCAATTTATGAAAATAATCTTGATGAAAACTTAATGATTATCTTCATAGTAAATTTATGAAGATAATTTGATTGAAAACCTTTGGTTATTTTCATAGTAAATTTATGAAAATAATTTGATTGAAAACTTTATGATTATTTTCATAGCAAATTTATGAAAATAATTTGAACAACTTAATGATTATCTTCATAGCAAATTTATGAAGATAATTTGATGAAAACTTGATTATTTTCATAGCAAATTTATGAAAATAATTTGATTGAAAACTTTATTATTCTCATAGCAAATTTATGAAAATAATTTGATGAATTTAATTATTTCCATAGTCAATTTATGGAAACAATTTTGATTGATAACTTTGAATATTATCTTCATAGCAAATTTATGAAGATAATTTTGATAAAAACTTGATTAATATCTTCATAGTAAATTTATGAAGATAAATTTTGATAAAAAACTTGATCAATATCATGATTCTCAAAAATATTCAACAACAATTCTTTCATCTTCATTCATTTCTTTCATCATCCACAAATTCAATTTTTTTTTTAAAACAATTTTCATTTTTTTTATTCAAAAACAACTTTGATTTAGAAAACCCATTTTCAATTTATTATTTTTCAAAATTCAATAATCATCACACACATTCAAAACATATTCAAAATATATTATATCAATATTATATTATAAATACAATACATTAAAATTATTTTTTATGCATTAAATACACATTTTTAAATTAATCCATGTACATAAAATATTCAAAAATGTCAAAAATTACTAAAACAAGTAAATTAATATGAAAAATAATTATTTTGATTTTTATGGATTTTTCTGAATTTTTCTGAATTTTTTTATGAATTTTTCTGAATTTTTTACTATTTTTTGCTATTTTCTAAAATTAATTATATAATAAAATAATGCGGACTGACCTGGGCTGTTGGATGGAGTGGATGCGATCTGGATCGTCTGATCTGAAGACTAATCCTAGCCGTCTGATCTCGTTGATTCAATATGGGGCGTTGATCACCTTGATTAAATATGGGTCGTCCGATCTGGATGATTGAATCTGGGCCGCTGATCTGCTTGATTGAATCTGGGCCGCTGATCTGCTTGATTGAATCTGGACCGCTGATCTGCTTGATTGAATCTGGGCCGTTGATTTACTTGATTGAATCTGGACCGTTGATCTGCTTGATTGAATCTGGACCGTTTGATCTGGGCTGACCGTTGACCGTTGACCGTTGACCAGGGGCGGGTTGGACTTCGGATTTTCGGGTCGGATTTTGGGTCGGATCTGACCCGTCGGCGGGAAGAAGATGAAGTCGCGGCACTTCGGGGAGGATTCCGGCGGCTCTGGTAGTCGGCGGCTGCTGGGAGTTTGTCGGCCCGACTTCTGGTGCGACAGCGGAGCTCCTAGAGGCGGTGGCGTGCACCCAGAACGGCGGCAAGGGGCAGCTCTGGTGGTGCTTCTCGGCGGTGAGGGTTTCAAACAAAATAAAAAAAAATTACAGAGATTAATCCGATCAATTCTAGCAAATCTAAGCATACTAAAACATCAAAATCAAGTTTCAATACTCCTAAAACACTCAATTTGGATCAAATATGATCCAAGAACTTCGAATTTGAAAATTTCGAATTCTAAATCCTTAATTCGAAAATTTCGAATTGATCTTATTATGTGTGTGTTTCTTGCAATTGAATTATGCCTTTTGATGCTCTATTTATAGATTGTAAGCTCAATTTAACGTTTCGTATTGCTTCAGAAACCAATCGATTTTTGCCTCTTCATTTGCACGAATTTAATCCAATAATTCGTGTTTAATTCGTTTTAAACCGATGAATTGATGATTGATCTTTCATATTCTTCATCAGATCATCCAATGTGGGTAGATGAATCGTCCAATTTCATCAATTCTTGTAAATCATCATTAATGGATAATTGAAGCTTCACAAATTGCTTTTTTTTCAATTTTTCCAACATGAATTTTGTGACTTTTGGGTTGCTTTTACACATGAATTGTGCACTGATTTGTCATATTCCATGTCTACTTTGAAATGGCATCATCAATTTCAACAATTAATGATGTTTTGTCAGTTAAAAATTGATGCAAAGTAAGGCGAAAAGTCACTTTGAGAAGGATGAAAAGGCAAAAAATAAGATGATAAAAAGGCAAAAATTTGCCTTTGCTAGGATTTGAACCTGGGTCCTTGAGCTTGGGTGTGTGTTTGGGTCAATGTGTTTAACCAACAGGCCATTTGGCCTATGCCTCGATCACTTAGCCAACTTTATCAATACTTAAGGCTTTCAAATAATTTTTGAAATTTGTTTAATCAGCTTTAAAACAACTTATAACTAGAATTTTGTATATATCAAGCTCAAATAATAATTTCTATTTTTCCTCTCATTTTTTCTCTCATTTTTTTTTACTAATTTTTTTTCCTTGATTTTTTTTGGCTTTTTCTTGATTTTTGTGATTTTTTCATTTTTTTGTGAGCTTAATATAATACTAATTCTAATTACAAATTAAAGCCTTTAAGTTGGGCAAAATTTAGGTGTCTACAACTGCCCCTCTTTGTGGTGAAGTTTGAATAAAACTTTGCCACAAAGACAAAAGATAGCTAATTTTTGCCCTTTGACAGAACCTAGGTCATCATTTTTGGACTTCTAGACAAATGGTATCAACTTGACAGGATGGACTTGGTCATTTGGTCTTGGTCACCATCTGGAATGGATGAATTTCTAAATTTGATCATGATCACCATCTTGAATGGATGGGTTTCTGAATTTTGTCTTGATTACTATCTTGAGTGGATGGGTTTCTGAATTTTGTCTTGATCACCATCTTGAGTGGATGGGTTTCTGAATTTTGTCTTGATCACCATCTTGAGTGGATGGATTTCTGAATTTGGTCACCATCTTGAAATGATGGATTTTGAATTTGGTCACCATTTTGAAAGGATGGATTTTGAATTTGGTCACCATCTTGAAAGGATGGTTTTGAATTTGATCACCATCTTGAAAGGATGGATTTTGAATTTTGGTCAGTACTAGAAAGGATGGATTTTGAATTTGGTCACCATCTTGAAAGGATGGATTTTGAATTTGGTCACTATCTTGAAAGGATGGATTTTGAATTTGGTCACCATCTTGAAAGGATGGATTTTGAATTTGGTCACTATCTTGAAATGATGGATTTTGAATTTGGTCACCATCTTGAAAGGATGGATTTTGAATTTTAGTCAGTACTAGACTATCTGTCGAGTCTAGACTGAGGGGTACTTGTGATTTTTCAGTCCACTGGGAGTTTTTTATGACAATTTTGGTTCCATATCAAACATCGATGATAAAAAGCATGCTTCAATTTTCTATCAAAATTAGTTATCCTTACAGTAATATTTTCTTTTAAAATAAGAACAATCAATAGACCAAACTGTATAAACGCATTCATTCAGCATTATAAGATGCTTAAATTTCTTTCTCTGATGATTCAAATGGTGTTTGGTTGTAAAATTTATTTGGAAGAATTTTGTGGGTCAGGCTTTGATCCGACTTCAGAGAATTTCAGGGATATCAACTTTGCTTATAATTAATAAAATAAAATCAATTGATCACTTGAAATGACAAATTTTATTGATCAAGGATAATACAACTTTACAGCATCTGAGTTCACAGGATCCTTTAAATCGGGTCCATCCATTTGGGAAAGGATTAATGCTCCTCCGACAAGACCTTCTTCACTATGTATGGTCCTTCATAATTTGGTGTGAACTTTCCCCTGGAATCTTGCACATTTGGCAGTACTTTTCTCAGAACCAAATCACCTTTCTTGAAAATTTCTTGGCTTGACTTTCTTATTAAACACTCTAGCCATTCTTTGTTGATACAATTGCCCATGACACATGGCAGTCAACCTTTTTTCATCTAGAAGATTTAACTGTTCAATCCTTTGCTTAACCCATTCAGCTTCTTCGAGCTCTGTTTCAGCCAGTACTCGGAGTGAAGGAATCTCAACTTCTACTGGTAAAACGGCTTCAGTTCCATATACCAGGGAATAGGGCGTTGCCCCAGTTGACACTCTTACAGAAGTTCGATACGCCATCAATGCTAATGGGAGCATTTCATGCCAATCTTTGTATGCAATTGTCATCTTCTCAATGATTCTCTTGATGTTTTTGTTGGCGGCTTCTACTGCTCCATTCATCTGTGGGCGATATGGAGTGGAATTTCGGTCTTTAATCTTGAATTGCTGACATAAATCAGTCATTGCATTGTTGTTCAGATTGTACCATTATCGGTAACGATACTTTCTGGGTTCCATATCGAGCAATGATATCTCTTTTGATGAATCGCACCATAACGACTTTTGTCACACTGGCGTATGAAGCGGCTTCAACCGACTTGGTAAAGTAATCGATTGCAAACTAGTATGAATCGATGACCATTTGAAGCTTTTGGCGAAATTGGCCCAATTACATCTATTCCCACATTGAGAAAGGCCATGGTGTCGACATTGACTGTAATTCCTTTGGAGGGGCATTTATCTTGTTTGCGTAAATTTGACATAAATGACAAGATCTCACATGTTTGATACAGTCTGATTCCATGGTTAACCAGAAATATCCTAGACTCATAATCTTTTTAGCTAGCATATATCCGTTCATATGAGGTCCACATACTCCCTCATGAACTTCTTCCATTAATTTTTGAGCTTCTTTTTCATCTACACATCTCAACAGGGTTGTATCGAATGACCTTCTGTATAGGTATCTCCACTTAACAAGAAATGACTTGCCAGACGCCTCAATGATTTCTGATCCTTTTTTGTAGCACACTCAGGATAGCTACCTGTTTGCAAGAAAATTTTGATATCTTGAAACCATGGTTCACTTGACTCAATCACAGCACAGAATGCGGGTTCACTTCTTATTCGGACTTGCAAAGGTTGTATTCTTGCTCCTTCAGTGAATTGGATAAAGAGGCCAGAGTAGCCAATGCATCAGCAAATTGATTCTGAGTTCTCGGCACATAAGTGAAGGAAATTTCTTTGAATCTTCCTGCTAACTCAGCCAAGTGATTATGATAAGGAATCAACTTGGGATCCTTAGTTTTGAACTCGCCTCGAGTTTGGAAAATGATAAGTGATGAATCTCCAAACACTTCGAGCTCCTCGATATTCATTTGAATTGCCATTTCTAATCCCATGATGCATGCCTCGTATTCCGCTACATTATTTGTGTAAGGAAACATTAATCTGGCTGATGCCGGGAACTGTTCTTCTTTTGGTGAGATGAGGACTGCCCCTATTCCACACCCGTATACATTGGCTGCTCCATCGAAATACAACTTCCAACTGTTGCTTTCGCTTCTGTTTCTGCTATCCTGATGCCTTCATCTGGAAACTGATCTTGTTCCTTTAATTCTTCATCATCAACTGGGCTTTCTGCGAGTTGATCAGCTAAAACTTGTCCTTTGACTGAACTTTGACTTACATAAGTGATATCAAATTCAGAAAGCATCTGCCATTTCGAGATTCGACCAACCAAAGCCGGTTTGCTTGCCAAGTATCGCAATGGATCATGCTTCGTAATCAACTCGATCGAGTAGAAGAGCGTATACTGCCTAAGTCTGTGCATAACCCATACTAATGCACAGCAGGTCTTTTCTATCTCTGAATACTTTTGTTCTCCATTTGAGAATTTCTTGCTTAAAGTAATAAACAGCTCTTTCTTTTCCTTCCTCATCTTTTTGCCCGAGCACACAACCCATGGATTCAGGAAGAATGTCAATACAAGAACAACGGTTTCCCCGGTTTTGGAGTAACCAGTACTGGTGGATTCGTCAGATATTGCTTTATCCGATTAAAGGCTTTTTCACATTCGTCATTCCATTCAATTAGGGCATTCTTCTTCAGCAGTTTAAACAGCGGTTGGCACTTATCAGTCAACTGTGATATGAATCGAGCAATGTAATTCAATCTTCCCAAGAGGCCTCTGATTTCTTTTAATGTTTTTGGTGGAGGCAAATCCTGAATTGCCTTGACCTTATCAGGATCGATTTCTATCCCTTTTTGGCTAACCATGAATCCTAATAATTTTCCAGATGTCACTCCGAAAGTGCATTTTTCTGGATTCAATTTCAACTGAAACTTCCTTAATCTTTCAAAAAGCTTCCTTTAACACCACTACATGATCCTCTCCTTCCTTTGTCTTGGCGATCATGTCATCTACATATACTTCCACCTCTTTGTGCATCATATCATGAAGTATAGCAAGCATTGCTCGTTGATAAGTTGCCCCGGCATTCTTGAGAAAAGGCATGACTTTGTAACAAAAGGTTCCCCAGGCTGTAACGAATGTGGTTTTGACCTTATCTTCTTCGGCCATTAATATCTGATTATACCCTGAAAATCCATCCATGAATGAAAATAGATGATTTCCAGCGGTATTGTCCACTAAAACATCAATGTGAGGCAACGGGAAATTATCTTTGGGGTTGCTTTGTTTAGATCTCTGAAATCCACACAGATTCTCACTTTCCCGTTTTTCTTAAGTACTGGCACTATATTTGATACCCAATCCGAATAATCAGAAACCTCAATGAATCCTACTTCAAGCAACTTTTTTACTTCATCCTTGATTTGGAGGAGTAAATCTGGCCTAAATCGCCTTAATTTTTGCTTTTTAGGTTTAAAATCCTCCTTTGTTGGCAATTTGTGAACCACAATGGATGGGTCTAAAGGCATATCGCTATACGACCATGCAAAAACATCCAAGTATTCGGCTAGTAACTTGGTTAAATCTTGTGCCGTGCTCTCAGGCAATTTTCCCCCTATCTCAGATTCCTAGGGTTTTCGCTTGTTCCCAAATTAATCACTTCAATGGTTTCGGGAATTTCAATCCTTCCTTGTTCAAAATTTTGCCAAATTTCTTGTGTTCTAAATTGATAATCAATATCATCTTCAACGTCTAACCCAGTAGAGTTAGAGGTGATATTGATATTTTCATTAATTATACGCGCGAGATATCCCTGAACTTCATCACAATTGTCGAATCTGGTTGAATATGAATGAGGAATGTATGAGAATATGTGAAAGCAAAAGAAATAAATTTCATTAAACTGGGACGGTGTTTAAGTACACTTATTTGAGCATCACATAATACTGAAAAACACAAAACACAAATCTAGTCTTAGATAAGTTCTTACTTAAAAGACTTAATACTAGCGCAAGGCACAGAGAACCAATTTCTCAAGATCATTTCTTTGGATGAAGCATCTTCTTTGATATCATCTGGCTGCTGGATATGATGTGGCTTTGGAAAGGAATGGCTGATGTGAGGGATTTTGATAATTGGATCATACTCCTTGTCGAGCTTCCTCCTTCTCATTTGGTTTTTCATTTCTGCCACTTCAGCACAAGTGGGGGAATAACCCAGTCCAAAGGTTCCCACCTGAGCTTCTTTTTCATCATTTATCATACAGACTTCGTCAAACATTTGGAGCCCGAAGTCTTCTTCTCCTTCTTTTCCAATGTAAGGGACAGTCTCCTTGTAAATGGCATAATCCTGTTCTCCCATAACAGTGATGAGTTGACCATTGGCTATGAACTTAACCTTCTGGTGCAGGCTTGATGGTATTGCCCTGGCAGCATGGATCCATGGTCTTCCCAACAGCAGATTGAATGTTCTGGGGATATCAATACTTGGAAAGGAATAATGAAAGTTTGAGGCCCGATGGTGACTTCTAACTCCACTTCACCTATTATATCCTTTTTGACCATCAAAAGCACGAACCACAGTAGAGCTTGGTTTGATGTCTGACGGTTCAATCCCCAATAGGCTCAAAGTGGCTAAGGGGCACATTCAAAGAGGATCCGTTGTCAACTAATACTCGAGAGATGATCTTTCCACAGCTTTTGACTACAATGAAGAGGGCTTTGTTATGTTGATCCCCTTCCTCTCCCAGTTCTTCAGATGAGAAATGATTTGCTCATTTGCAAAGATTGAGTTGATTATATGCCCCAAGGCTTCTTCTGATACACCTTCTGGAACTTTCACTTCTTCTAAGGCTTTGAAAAGAGCCTCACGGTGTACATTAGAGCTAATCAGCAGACTCATGAGCGATATTTGGGCAGGTGTTTTGGCCAACTGCTCGACAACTTTGTATTCACTTGCTTTCATCAGTTTTGCCAATGCTGACTTCTCTTCATCTTTCTTCCCTTCTTCATTTTGCTGCTGTGGCATATTCACAGTTGCATTCTTTCCGGTCGACTCATAAACTCTTCCTGAGCGAGTAAGGCCACCAACCATGGCCATTGAAGCATGATTACCGCTTATAATCAAATGGAGCGGCTTTATAATCACTCACAGCAAGGGGTATCTGAAAGGTATAGTTCTAGGCTTTGATGAAGTTGATCCATCTTCACTGCCTTTGCCTATCTCGATTTTGATGGATCTAGGTCCACCTCGATCATGCACACAAGCTCTTCTGGATCCGGAATTCAGCGGTAATCATATTGATAACGGTCCATGGTTTGGCAATGGGTTAGTAGAGACATTTGGAGCTTCAATGAAATCCAACTGGATGACTTTTGCATCAATAAGATCTTGGATTTTATGCCTAAGCCTCCAGCAGCTGTCTGTTGAGTGCCCGATTTGCCCCATGTGATATTCACACTTCAGCTCAGGATTGTAATTTTTAGGCCTGTAGTCTTCTAGGAACTTCAAGTTGATCAGATTATCGGCCCTTAGTTTAGCTAATACTTGGCTAAGGGGAACCGGAATTCGAGTGAAGTTCCGCCTGTTGAACCTTGATTGTTGATTTGGGACTGCACTTTGTTGAGTCTGATCCTTATTCTGATTTTGATTCTGATTTGTTGACAACAAATGACTTAGTGGGGCCAGTTGCACCGAAGTGTTGACCATGCTGACGGTTGAATCTTTTCCTTTGTATGGGACATTTCTTGGTGCAGTATATTTCTTTTCTTGTTGCAATTTTCCTGCTGAAATTGCATTCTCAATCCTGCATCCAGCTATCACCACTTCTGAGAAACTTGCTGATGCATGCCCAACCAGATGGGAAAAGAAAGGTTCCTCTAATGTGTTGATAAAAGTGAAAGTGAGGTCCTTTTCAGGCATCGGGGTGGTGATCCTTGCAGCCAATGCTCTCCAGCGCTGAGCATACTCCTTGAAAGTCTCTTCTTTCTTCTTCTTCAGATTGCTTAAATCCCATACCGAGGGCGCCATCTCAATGTTAAACTTATACTGATTAAAAAATGCCCTAGCCAACTTGTCCCAAGTATCAATTTCTGATGGTCTAATTGGGCGTACCAGGCCAAAGCAGCACCAGTAAGACTGTCCTGGAAGGTTTGCACCATCAGCTTGTCAAATTTGCATATTGCCCCATTCGTCGTACATACAATCTGGTATGCATATTAGGACAACCTGTCCCGTCATATTTTTCAAATTCGGTGCCTTAAATTTCTCAGGGAAGGCACCTTCCTCATATTGAGGCAAATTCAGGATCGCGGTTTGATCAAAACCATCGAACGTCTTCATTTTCTCAAGCAGTTTTCTCTCCATCTTTAGCCTGAGCTTCCAGTTCTTTCTTCAACTCAGCCGCATTAAACTCATTTGGTGACTCCTCTTGCTGAATAAGCTGTCCCTCAATTTCTTTTCCTTTCTGTGCCCTTGAGGATTCTTCAGAAGTTGTGGGGGTCTTAAGTTGTGCAAGACTTGTGTTAAAGCCTGCATCTGTTCAGCAATTCCAAGGAGGGTTTGTTCCATGGTGTTGAGTCTTTGCTCATTGGTCTGGTCTGTGGGGTTGTTCCCGGTGTTAGACATCTTAGCTCGGGATCTGGTAACAATAGGGCTCCTAACCGGCTTGGACGCTATCTTTCAATTTTTGACTTAAACTCGAATTTGCTAGACCTGGACATTTATTTTTATTAATATCTTTAAAGAATAAATGAATTAATATACATATGCAAGAATGTAGATATGCTATCACAGATGCAAATGGGGATATTGACCAATGATTTTAAAAAAAAAATTTGTATTAAAAGATAATGTTTGACATAACAAAAACTTCTAATGGTTTAGAAACCTTATTTCCTAGTGACTGAATCAAAACTACTTTCTAATGGTTTCAAAGAACCTTGATTCCTAAGGACTAAACCTAAACCAGTCTTCTTGTCTTAGTGGGGCAAACAATCTTGTCTTCCAGGGCTAGAATTTTCTTTCGAGCTGCCTTCAACTCGGCCTCTAAGAATGCAATTCTGCTTCCAGCACTTTGCAGGCGATCCACCATTTCCCTCTCTCTTTCTTGGAAATCTCGGTGACATACTTCCAGGCGAGCCGAAACAGCTTCCATGTAAGCAGTTGTTTCAGGGTCAGGTTCCGATGGTGCTGGTTGAAGGACATCGGGAGCTTCATATCGAATATCCTTATTCTTCTTCATTTGGCTAGCCACATACCACCTGGTTGCTCTATACTTCTTGGTTTCCTTACTTTCTGGCTCGACTTCAAAAACGGCTTCACCTCTCTATTTTCCCATATAGCTCGGATTTGATTTAGCTTGAATTCTTTAGCTGGTTCTTGGTTGGATCCAGATAATCTAGAGTGACTTGCTCCAAATTAGGCTTGACAGTAATATCTTGCAGCATACCATACTGTCTGATAACACTTGAGGGTAATAACCAGTACAGCCGGTGAGTCCAATTAGGGGCACTGCCATGTATTCCTTGCAACTTAGGATGGCACAGGGCTTTTGAACCAGCGAGCTTGCCACATCATGTCTTCAGGTGGCATGTCTTCAAGAATGGCAATTATATCCCATAGAGGATGATCATCTTCCATGTGGACCCTTTCAGCAAAGATTGGATGAGATCATATTTCAGACTGAGGGATCCATTAGCCAATTCTTTTCCATAGTGCTTAATGTGGCTAGCAAACCAAACCATCAGTAAGTGCATGCTTGCTTTGAACTTGCCTGTCCTTTAGACTTGATGTGATTCAGACTACGGACTTGTTCGGCTAGAAGAGCGGGAACATAGGATTTGCCAGCTAAATATTGAGAAACCAGCTCTATGACCCGGAAGTGGATGAACAAGTTGCCATTAGGGAAGAGAATGGTTGCAAAAGCAGCTACTATGAAGGCATTAACCCGGTTTTCTTCCCAAACTTCAAGTGGTATACTGAAAGTGGCTCGGTTGCTTTTAAAGTATTCAGGGTTCCAAACCAGTCCATCAGTGTGGTTAGCCGGATGCAATATTCATTGCAATCATTGATGGCTTCAATTATTGGTCCCCTCTTGATCCCAAAAATTCTGAGATATACACGGACCGGGCTATGCTTGAAGTTCGGAACATAGACCTTCAGAGGTAGGAGGTGCTTGGAGTAGTCTAGTATATTCCTCAATGGTCGGGCTAAGTACATGCTGACCCAAACGGAAGACAACTTCTTCAGGTTCCCATAGATGAGTGAGGGCTCGGAACATGGTGAATGGAACATGGATCTTTGGTAGGCTGAGGATTGGGCCTAACCTATCCTCAATGAATGACTTTTGGACCGGACTAAAACTGACAAACCATCGGTCCAGTAGGAGCATTGGATCTTTGAAAGGTTCCACTCGATTTTCTCTAATAAGGCGAGCCCATAAGCTATCGCTACTGTCGGTTGAAGACATCATTTTCTGAAATTTTTTAAAAGGTATAAGCTAATATTTACAAAATTTTTAATTTTTTTAGCTTTTATATTTTTTAGAATTTTCTTTTTTTTTTTTAAGTATTTACATATGTACATTTATATTTCAACTCCTTTTTTTAGAAAAAGTTGGTCATATCCCATGCTAATGAATGCATGATTTGGTAAGGTTCTATAGGTTCCCCGATTTAGTGGTACTAAACCGGAGTGGGAGGACATTTCTTGATCTAGAGGGTGGAAAGCCACAGCCCCCGGACCTTACTTCGTCCTCCTCGCTTAGGCTCTTAAGACGGCCCTGGTACGACCGTATCTAGCACACAATCATGCTAATGCAAATGCAATAAAAATAAACAAACAATCAAGCTTTTGCTTTCTATTTTTACATACTTGCAAGGTTAGTATATATTTACAAAACAATTATTCAATATAATATACAAAAAATAATAACATGGTATTTACAAAAAATGAGCAAGGATAAATTCAAAATTTATAATTCCTAAGTGGCTAGCCCTCTTTTTTTTTTAAAAAAATTTAAATAATCCCCAGTGGAGTCGCCAAGCTGTCGAGCCTGGATTTTTCCACTATCTGGTTCATTTCTCCTAACCCGATTCACATTAAACCCGAACCCATTTAACATGAATCCTCGACTAGGGGTTAAAAGAAATTTTAATTTTTGAAAACTTTTTAGAGTCGCCACCCGATATAAATCGGGAAAAAAAAAAGCTAGGATCAATGGGTTGGTTGATCCTAACTTAGCTACTAGTCTGCAAAAAAATTGATTTTAAAAAAAAAAATTTTAAAACCAGATATCATGGATTCGGGCTAACCTATTAAAACCAAATGGTTACCACTTTTGGAATTTTAAATTATAATCTATCCTTTATATGCTCAAAAATTTAAATGAAACGTTATAAACACAAATATTAAGTTAAATCATTCATTTTTATTTTTTATGTATTTTCTCGTTTTTTATTTTTATTTATTTTTTTAGAACATGAATATCAACAAATTATTCCTTTTTTTTTTCAAAAAACTTTATTTACAAAATAATTATTCACAATATTAAAAACAAAAACATTTTTTCCTTTTTATTGTCGCCCTGTAGGTGCCAACGTACTCGCTATCGAGATAAGACAAAACGTAGTTCTTTTAAAAAAGAACTTAATTTGTTGATCAATTTTAATTTTTGAACTCTTTTCACTTTAAATTCATTAAATTTTGAATTTTTATGAAAATCATTTTGATGATCCTATGATCTAATCAATTGATTTTTTATTTATGAAAACATATTTTTCTAAATCCAAAAAATCATTTTTTCTAAAACCAATTCATGATAATTCATGGCTACTCTAATGCTACATGAAAAATCAATTTGATTAACTTGAATGAATATTTTCATAGCAAATTTATGAAAATGTTCTGATTGAAAATTTTTATTATTTTCATAGCCAATTTTGAAAATAATCTTGATGAAAACTTAATGATTATCTTCATAGTAAATTTATAAAGATAATTTGATTGAAAACCTTTGGTTATTTTCATAGTAAATTTATGAAAATAATTTGATTGAAAACTTTATGATTATTTTCATAGCAAATTTATGAAATATTTGATGAAAACTTTGATTATTATTTTCACAGCAAATTTATGAAAATAATTTGATTGAAAAACTTTATTATTCTCATAGCAAATTTATGAAAATAATTTGATGAATTTAATTATTTCCATAGTCAATTTATGGAAATAATTTTGATTGATAACTTTGAATATTATCTTCATAGCAAATATGAAGATAATTTTGATAAAAACTTGATTAATATCTTTATAGTAAATTTATGAAGATAAATTTTGATAAAAAACTTGATCAATATCATGATTCTCAAAAATATTCAACAACAATTTTTCATCTTCATTCATTTCTTCATCATCCACAAATTCAATTTTTTTTTAAAAAAACAATTTTCATTTTTTTATTCAAAAACAACTTTGATTTAGAAAACCCATTTTCAATTTATTATTTTTCAAAATTCATAATCATCACACACATTCAAAACATATTCAAAATATATTATATCAATATTATATTATAAATACAATACATTAAAATTTTTTTTATGCATTAAATACACATTTTTAAATTAATCCATGTACATAAAATATTCAAAAATGTCAAAAATTACTAAAACAAGTAAATTAATATGAAAAATAATTATTTTGATTTTTATGGATTTTTCTGAATTTTCTCTGAATTTTTTTATGAATTTTTCTGAATTTTTACTATTTTTTGCTATTTTCTGAAATTAATTATATAATAAAAATAATGCGGACTGACCTGGGCCGTTGGATGGAGCGGATGCGATCTGGATCGTCTGATCTGAAGACCAATCCTAGCCGTCTGATCTCGTTGATTCAACTGGGGCGTTGATCACCTTGATTAAATCTAGGTCGTCTGATCTGGATGATGAATCTGGGCCGCTGATCTGCTTGATTGAATCTGGGCCGCTGATCGCTTGATTGAATCTGGACGTTGATCTGCTTGATTGAATCTGGGCCGTTGATTTACTTGATTGAATCTGAAAACCGTTTGATTGGGCTGACCGTTGACCGTTGACCAGTGGCGGGTTAGACTTCGGATTTCGGGTCAGATTTCGGGTCGGATCTGACCCGTCGGGCGAAGAAGATGAAGTCGCGGCACTTCGGGGAGGATTCCGGCGGCTCTGGTGGTCGGCGGGGCTGGGAGTTTGACGTCGATTCTGGTGCGACAGCGGAGCTCCTGGAGGCGGTAGCGTGCACCCAAAACTGCGGCAAGGGGCGGCTCCGTGGTGCTTCTCGGCGGTGAGGGTTTCAAAACAAAATAAAAAAAATTACAGAGATTAATCCGATCAATTCTAGCAAATCTAAGCACACAAAAACATCAAAATCAAGTTTCTAATACTCCTAAAACACTCAATTTGGATCAAATCTGATCCAAGAACTTCGAATTTGAAAATTTCGAATTGATCTTATTATGTGTGTGTTTCTTGCAATTGAATTGTGCCTTTTGATCCTAGATCCTCTATTTATAGATTGCAAGCTCAATTTAACGTTCGTATTGCTTTAGAAACCAATCGTTTTTGCCTCTTCATTTGCACGAATTAATCCAATAATTCGTGTTTAATTCATTTTAAACCGATGAATTGATGATTGATCTTTCATATTCTTCATCAGAATCATCAATGTGGGTAGATGAATCGTCCAATTTCATCAATTCTTGTAAATCATCATTAATGGATAATTGAAGCTTCACAAATTGCATTTTTTTTTCAATTTTTCCAACATGAATTTTGTGACTTTTGGGTTGCTTTTAACATGAATTGTGCACTGATCTTTCATATTCCATGTCTACTTTGCAATGGCATCATCAATCTCAACAATTAATGATGTTTTGTCAGTTAAAAAGTGATGCAAAGTAAGGCGAAAAGTCACTTGAGAAGGATGAAAAGGCAAAAAATAAGATGATAAAAAGGCAAAAATTTGCCTTTACTAGGATTTGAACCTGGGTCCTTGAGCTTGGGTGTGTGTTTAGTCAATGTGTTTAACACAAGCCATTTGGCCTGTGCCTCGATCACTTAGCCAACTTATCAATACTTAAGGCTTTTTAAATAATTTTTGAAAATTTGTTTTAATCAGCTTTTAAAACAACTTATAACTAGAATTTTGTATATATCAAGCTCAAATAATAATTTTCTATTTTTCCTCTCATTTTTTCTCTCATTTTTTTTTACTAATTTTTTTTCTTGAATTTTTTTTGCTTTTTCTTGATTTTTGTGATTTTTTTCATTTTTTGTGAGCTTAAATATAATACTAATTCTAATTACAAATTAAAGCCTTTAAGTTGGGCAAAAATTTTAGGTGTCTACAATATGCATAAAAACAAGTAAACGATTAGTGAACAAAATATACATAAAGCTATACAAGAACATGTAGAGACAAGAATATATATATATATATATATGGAAAAGAAAGATGCATGTGAATATAAATTGAGATGATGAAGAAGCTTTGTGGCAAAAACCATTTATTTCATTTAAGCTGAATTTACTCAAGGAGTCAGAAACATGACCTAAACATGTCAAAACCGAAAAAGCTAAACAAAGAGACTTTAATCCTAAACCAATCGCTCTAAACTTGCTAGGACATACTAAATGGTCCTTCGCTCCTCGATAGTCCTCTTCGCCATCTGTAGTTGAGCTTCAAGTGCTGAAACCTTGCTTGAGAACTTTGCACTTCCTCTTCCATCTCTCGCTCCCTCTTCTTCATTTCTTGGAAGCGAACCTCTTATGGGCTTTCGTCAATCCCATATAGCTTATGCCTCTGGGTCGGGAGTGGTAGGTGGTCGACTCAACACCTCGGGAGCTTGAAATTCAAACCCATCCACCTTTGCCCTTTGTGTGGATGTATTCTTTAATGGCCAATATTTCTCCGTCTTAATATTGATGGGTTCTATCACGTAGATCGGCTTGATTTCTCTTGTCTCCATTTGGCTTGTATCATCCCTAGTTTTCCCCTCTTTGTACCAAAGGAACATCCGGTCATCATATTCCATAGTAACCTCCTTTAATGATGGCTTGCTAGTTATATCTTGAAGTACTCCATATTGTCTTATCACGCGAGCCGGATATATCCCGTGGACCTAGTTAAACAATCAAAGGAACTGTCTCATACTCCGTGCATCCGTTTATTGCCGCTGAGAATGGAACCACTTAGCAATCTAAAGGAATGTGTAAGCTTTAAGATCTTGGAGTAAATGCACCCATTCATCGGCTCTTAGAAGATCTTGAATGCAGACTCTTTCTGTCACGCCCCGTAGGGTATTCTAACGTAACAGCCCGCCACATAAAGTAAGACTCTCGAGTTCCCCACCCAGGCCTTCGGAAGTCTTAAGTAGATGTAAAGCATTCCTTTATGACAATAGAATACTTCAAACAAATTGAGTTAAACAGTTTAACGAGGCATTTCATTAGCCATAGATAATAAATCAAAACGCATAATTTAAAGTTTACAAGATCTAAGGGGCATCCCCCGCAAAGAATAACAGTCTATTACAGTCATCCAGAGTCTTTAGTTTCCAATGGAAGTCTATACAAAAAGGAATGGATTTAAACTTCTATGGGAAACCTATCTCCGGTACCTGCGCTTTGGCTTGTCTCGGCTAAGCCATATAAAATCATGTGAGAGAAGATAGAAACTATGGGGACGTAAGCTAACTAGCTTAGTGAGCAGTACTTCCATAACGCAATTAAAACATAATTCAGTCAAGCAAGTAATTATTCAGGCAAGTGTATGCATCAAACAAATGAATTCAGCAAACATATGACCAACCGGAAATCATATGTGGATGGACTTACCCCTCCATCCCGGGTTAGCAGATTAACGAATCCTGCGGTACGACGCCGTTTAAGCTCACGGTCACTAACAAAACTTCGTTTTATGGATCACGATTAACAACAATTTCGTTTTATGGATCACGATTAACCAACAAATGCAAATTGCCAACCCCATCGTGACATGAATGAATTCAATTTACAGTTGGAGTCGAATATTTATTAATTCAATTCTTTGAGTGACCAACAAGTATTCGCAGACATTCATCATAAGATACTAGTAAACAGTCAATATCTTAACACCCGGTTTTGATATTCCTTAAGCTCCATTGCACATATCAACAATAACAACATAAACAATTCCATATACCCCATCATGCATATACAATTTCTTTATCTTTGCCTACACCACTAGTACCACTACATTACATCACAATCATTAATTGAGAGTGGAAGTAAACTCACTCGGCCATTGGATGCCAAACTCTTAATTAATAATAGTCGGGAGGTAGAGTGTCGTTGCTCGGATCACCTACAAGCATGAATAATCCTAATGAGATTCCCATCATGTAACTAAATCAAACTATACATCTAGACTAGTTGAATTCGGATTCTCGCTATTTGCGGAGTCCGACTTAAAACGGCCATATCTTGGTCATTTTAATTCGGAATTTCGTAAATTTTATATCGATCTCTATCTACTTCGAAAGATCTATCCATTTCTAATATTAAATTCAAGTTTTGAAATGAAGATCACGGAACAGTGGGATCAGTTCTGTTCCGCATTTGATCAATTTCGAAACTGTGTTTTGCTTTTGATAGGAAATGTTCCTAGTTGGTGTGATTCATGCATGAATGATTAGGAATGAACTACTAAGTGTTTGCCATGTAATGAACTCAATTGTGCATGGTCATGATAATTTTTTTTTTTTTACGGTAATAAAACCCTTATGAACTCCTAAGTGTTAGAAAATCTTTCAAAGGTTATTTCTAGTAGACTATTTTTCCACATATACTCCTTAGGGTTTCTTTGGCTTTTAGTCTTGTAGTCCACTTGTTTTTATCTAAAAAATAAATCCCCAAAGTCTATGAATAGTCATGGCCTCCATTCATACATAAAAATCCACATTTTTCATTTGGTAAACATGTTTTTAAATAAGCTTCTTGTAAAAATCCGAATTTTCCAAATTTCATTTCCTTGCATTTTTCTTAAGGAAATCTTGCCTAATACATTAAAAAAGTGAAGCTCCAATATATATATTGTCTAAGGACCTCATTTAGCTTATAAAAATATCCAATTTAGACCTAAATATAAGTGTTCTTGTGGGCATGAACCTAAGTTACGAATTTAACCATTGATCAACATACCAATATCTTTCCTCTTAACTCACTACTTGTTTTATATTCCTATGATGCCTAAAACTCATCCAAGCTCATAAAAATCATTCCTTCAATATTCCTATTATACATACCCTTCATTTTTCTTGTGAAATATGAGTTTAAAGTTGATTTTGGGGGTCTTTAGGTAGGTTTCCATTTCGTCCGAATTTCAACTTTTCATATTTGACAAAGTCCTTCCTTTTTCAATGTTCTTGCTTCTATATGTGAAGATCTACTATCTTACATCTCTATACATGAACAAAACTTCATTCTTATGATCATCAAAGCATATAAAGCAAAATGAACCTATATCATGCATGTACATGAAGTTGTGAATGTCTAAACCTTACTAGATCTACCTAAAATGATATATAAAGCATGGATCTCATGGCATGAACAACAATATATGTGCAAGATCACTACTTTACATGCATGAACAAGATGAGATCTTAACAAAAACACATCTAAACATTAGATCCATTTGTGATGGCTTGACATTCTTGTTCATGTGTTTCCATGCCCCTAGCATTAGCTCATGGGATTTAATGAGGCAAACACACAAGATATGTCTTGCCATTACAAGAACTATAGAAGAACAAGACTTGTAATCAACATACAAAGGAGTCTTAAGATGAAATGGAGAAGAAACAAAGTTTGAAATTGTAAGGGAATGGGGGAGGGGAGTGCTCGGCAATGAGAGGAGGGAGAAGAGAGGGTTTGATCCTTTTTCAAAAGTTAAAATGAAAGAAATGAAGAGAGAGAGAGAACCATTTAGTATTTATATCAAGTAATTTAGGGTTTAGCTTTACTAAATGGAGTAAAAATAATTAAATGAGAGGGGAAATTGAGGGAGGGGCGCCGGCCATTAAGGAGTGTGTGTGTGTGTGAGTTTTGAAAAATTGAATTTTGTAATTTAGTAAATGAAAATGTAATAAATGTGATAATTGATTTAGAGAGAAATTTCTTGGAAAAGAAAATTGAAATGATTAGTTGTAAGGATGTAAGAATAGGGTATGGGTAGTGTGTAGAGTAGGTTGTACTTGTGAATAGTAGACAAGACATCTACTATACCGGTTGTTCCGAAAACACGGAAAAGCTATAACTGTAATACTTATAGCTCGAAAAATTATGAAATTGATATTTTTGGAATCCTTATAAAATTACGGTTCTAATGAATATTCCGGAACATTTTTCTGAATCCGTGGTCCGGGGTACGCTTTCCGTAATTGGGCTCGGGAAGGCCCGGAATTGAAAAATTCCCGAATTTTAACTTTCAAAGGTTTGAAATGTACTTTGGAACAATAGTTCAAATTCATTTACTTCATAATATTTATTTTACTATGAAACCGAAGGAAAGTCGGATTTAGGGTTCCTAGGCTTCATTCACTAAACTCAACCTGATCGGATTAGGGTTTCGCTTCCAACTCCGGGGGTTTCCTACCTACCGAGGAATACCGGGTTTACACTTTCACTAAGGCTCAAAATAAGATCATTGCCGTCTCTATATATGCAAGCCGGACTCAAATTGCTCCCATAATCTCTAGTGTGGCTAGCAAACCAAACTATCAAGAGTGTCATACTAGACTTGAACTTCCATAGCCTCTATTGTTCAAGTGGTTTGAGAGATCTATTTGTTCAACGAGCAAGCTAGGATATAAGACTTTCCTGCCAAAAATTGATCTACTAATTCCACTCCTGATAGTAGATGAATAGATCCCATTAGGGAATAGGATAGTACCAAATACTGCGGCTATAAAGGAGTTGATGCGATTATGTTCCCATGCTTCTACACCTCTACAGAAGATGGGCTTATTGTCCTTGTAACTATTTGGAGATCCAAACACTTGAACAAGTTAGAAAGCCAATGGAGACCAAATTGCAATCTTAAGAGCTCTAGACATCGGTCCTCTTAATCCTTAAAAAGGAGTTGAAAAGTTGATCGGCCCTCTACTAAGTTGAGGAGCATATATTCGTACATGTGTTGGTGAAGCTTGAAGAAGCCTCGTGTATTCCTATAGTAGTACTCAAATGTGTCACAAGGCAAAAGGTGGCTCATCAATATCCATAAGTAAACAAGGCCCCAAAAAGATGAATGGGGACCTGGACCTTTGGTAAAGAAAGAAGGGTCCAAAGGTCTTTAATGAATCATCTTTATTCTGGCTTGAAGTTATAACCACTTGTTCAAAATGGGCATCGGACTAATAGGCCTCATGAACATGGATTCGGGAATAAGACAGGCCCACATGTTGCCACTACACATACTATTTGCCATATTTAATCTACAAATTACAAAAATAGATATGTTACAACACAGTATATACATTTACAAAGTACATAAAGGACAAAGTTACAAGAATTTACAGACACATCTACATAATGGGATTATAAGGAAATTAACTCTGTAAATTCAACTTTATTTGTAAAAAAATTTGAAAAACATTTTGACAGGCCATAATGCTCGATCATCATCTTCTTCATGTAGTGAATGCAAGAAGGGTGGTTCTAAAGGTCCCCCACTTAATGGGCCATGGGCTACATTAAACGGAGTGGGGGCAATAATTCGTGTCCCGAATGTGGGTAACCACAACTCTCGAGACCTACTGGTGCTCCCCGTCTAAGTTACCTAAGGTAGCCCAAGTTTGACCAATCTAGCACATATTTTTTTACTCAAAATTAAAAACAATCCCCCCAATATAATCCCCATAGATGTATAAATATAATATCTACACAAAAGCCGGTTAGTACAACTATTTACAATATACAAAAATATTTATAAATAAGAAAGCAATTTTTATATGAAAAGCATAAAGTGGTTCGGCCCTCTAAAATGCATCCCTAGTGGAGTCGCCAAATCTATCGAGCATGGATTTTGATTTTCGGTTCAATTTTCTTTAATCCAATTGGTACTAAACTGTAACCCATTCAATACGAATCATCGACTAGAATTAAAAGAAATTTTGAATTTTGAAAATATTTTAGAGTCGCCACTCGACTAAAGTCGAGAAAAAGAATAAACCAAAACCAATTGGTAGGTTGATATCGGTTATGCCACTGATCAGCAAAAAAAAAAATTTGTTTTTAAAAAAAAAATCAAAATAAAAAATTAACTTGAGTCTGGGAGCTAATCTATTAAAACCTAAACGGTTACCACTTATAGCTTTCCAATTAAAATTGATTTCTTTCATGTCCTGAATCCAAACCATAAAATATTTACGAGGATCTAACTAACTAATCCTATAGCTAATATTTACAAATATGTACAAATTTATTAATATAGTCAACTAATCAATTTCCATCAACTATCATATAAAATCTAAGAACTCAATGTAGTCAAATTAATCAAATCCCATCAAATTCTATCAATATTCACATATCCTAAACTAAACTAAGAGAATCAATAAGATCAAATCAATCAAATTCATATAAATAATTTGTTACATATTTTCAGTCGCCCATTTAGGTGCCTACGTACCCGCTAATTGGGATCAGACCACACGTAATTCTTTAATGAAAACTTTAATTTGTTGATCAATTTTAGAGTTTTTAATTCTTTTCGCTTTAAATTAGTTAAATTTTGCTAGTTTTGACAAAATTAGCTTTTTGATGATATGGATCCTAAGATTTATCAATTTAAGTTCTTGCTATTTCATAAAAATCAAAATTTTTTTCTAAGTGACAAAACTCTTTAAGGAAATATAGCATCCACATGTTATCATTAATTAAATTATCACAAGAAATCAAATTTCACACATACAGGAGAAAAAAAAATTATTCCAAACATATAAAAGATGAAATATTTATAACATCAAATGGTATATCGTAGACATCATGGTTATCATATAATAACTTATTATTTGAATACATCATGGCAAAAGTTTAATCTATGTCATTAAAGTATTTAAAAAAAAAACTGAATTTATTAGTTAAAGGATTATAGTGAAAGTTAAAATCAAAGTGCTATGATAATATTAATAAATCAAATTTATGAAAATCAATTGGCAAAGCCATAATGAATCTTGTCAAGATAAAAATTAATTTAGGAATCTTAATAGCAATTTTATACAATATAAACCTAAGAATTTAATCTATAAACTATATTACAAAGCAATCACTCAAAAAGACATATTAATTAACCTCATGTTTTGAATGCCTAAACAACTAATAATAATATGTAATATTTATTATGTCAAAATCTTATTATTGTTTATTACTTTTCATTGTTACAATGCTAGGCTAATTCATTAACTTATAATATTATATTACTAGTATGCTTTATTAAGTAAAAAAAAAAAAAAAGGCTTACCTAAGGATTAAACGAGCACGGGGGAATTGATAGTCGGAGCTCCGGCTGGTCGACTTGAGACAGCTGAATGTGGAATTGGGTTGGGGTGATCATAAAGCCATGCGATGGCCGAATATGGGGGTTTTGAAGCCCTCGGTCTGCCAAACACTCTGGTAGCTTCCAATTGCTCCGATTTTCCTTTCTTTTTTTTTTTTTTTACGAAGAATTTAAAATTAGAATGTTGAAACCTAAATTTGAGAACACCAAGACGAAATAAAAAATTGAGAATAAAATTAAAAGTATTGGGAGAGAGCAACTTCTTTTTTTTTTTTTTTTAAACTGAAGATGGGGAGACTATTTATATGTTTTAATTCGGCTCAAAACTTTCCTAAACAATCGATTAAGAATCGAGGGTTCTAAGACACGGTTTTCACAAATTCGAAAAAATCGAAGCAAAAACTGTTGTAACTTTCCAATTAAATGTTTTGTCAGATATGTCTTTCCCATATTATAATGACACATATCTTCAATCTTGCCTAAAAAACGAATTTCACGCGTTTTTGAGTTTTTTAGGAAACTAACAAAAACATGTTTTTCCCAATTTTTAAGCCTGAATTTGAAACAGTTATTGTTGATGAAAACACGTAATCTACATACCAAATTAAACTGCTTCATACTTAGTTTCCATATGTGCATCGGTTCGTGGAAATGGGCTGAAAATGGGGCTTAGAAGATGAATTGTATTATTATTTTTTAAAATTTTCTGCATATTATACTATATTATTTATGTATATATATTACATCTATTATATTTATTTCCCTTAATTTGATTTATTTTCCTAATTTTCATTTCTAATCCTAATGCTTATAATTGTAAATATTCCTTTTAATTTAGCATATATATACTAATATTAACATCTAATTATAAATAATTTGACAAAAATAAATTATCAAAATGAGGTATCTATACCCTTCAAACTACAAGCCACTAATTTTACCCTCTTCTCTTCAGGAATTTCTATATACTTAAAAATCTACTCAATCTTGTTAATCCAATCAATAAAATTATTAATCCCTAATTCTCCACTAAAATATGGAATATCTATATTTTGGCAGAAATTGTCACAGTCTCTTTGATCATAACTTTAATAGCCCCTTCGGTATTTGTTGCCATCATCACCGCCTCTCCTCCACAGTTGTCTTTCTTGGAACAAAAACTCAACTTCCACCTCATAATCATATTTGTAATAATCATCAAAGTTACAAATCTTACCTCTAGATTGACACCTATGACTCGCAGCAATAAGTCTGACAACAGGATCGCCATGTGCATAATCTACCCTTGGTTAATAATCATCAAAGTTACAAATCTTACCTCTATATTGACACCTATGATTCGCAGCAATAAGTCTAACAACAGGATCGCCGCACGCAGAATCTACCCTTGGTCGACTCCCATAACCGTTCCTGTTCCTGTTGGCATTAGATCAATAAATCAGGCCATCAAAGCATTGTCCTATATGCTGGAATCTCTTATTCATGTTCTACAACACCACCTTTCGACCCAAGGATTTGGCTCTCAAGTTTTCTACATCCTAAACACCATCGAGGATGTGACCGCCTCCTAAACTACTATCTCCTGACATCTTCGCAAGAACTCACCGTGCTCTGATACCAATTTAATGCAGCGTAAAAGCATTGAAGCACCAAAATCAATTCAACAATTGATTTCAAAATGTAAACTTAACCACACAATTACTAAACAATTGCAAATTCAGATAAAATCTTCTCAATTCAATATCAAACATATCAAATATCAGTTTTTTACAAAGACAACTCTAAAGGCGTATTTATAGCATTACAAAGGAAACCCTAAAACAAACCTACAAAGGAAAATAATAAATATAAAATCCTAAGTGATAAATACAATATTGACTATTCTAAAATACGATATATGGTCTTTAGAAAGTAGGAAACAAAATACAAATTCATAATAGTAAGCCGGCTATGTAGGCCGGCGGCTCAAAGGCCAAGGCCGATAGCCTTCTCATTCAAAGTTGGCGGCTTACTACCGACTTACATCCATCGCTTCCTACATTATGTGCTTGAACATTTTTATACTTCTAATGAAATATCCCATAAAATATAGTTTGTAATTAATGAAGTTATTAGTGAATTAGTGTGCATGCACCTACAATAACTACTACAACTAAAACAAAAAGAGAGAGAGAGAGAGAGAGAGAGAGAGAGAGAGAGAGAGAGAAAAGGAATTTATGTTTTCTATTCCTTTTAGGAAATAGGGTCTATAAATATTCCCCATCCATCTACCTAGTGTGGCATGGAAAAAAATCGAAGGAAACAAGTTTTACAATGAGATATCTTAAGAGATCGAAGAGATTCAGGATAAAGATCTAAAGTTTAAGTGTGGGTGTATCCATTGGTTATGGTACAAACGCAGGAGAAAAATTCAAGTTTCTTTCAATTATTGAGGAATTTAGAAACGATTATACATGGCTGGGAAACAGTATCCAGATAAGCAGTGACTTGTTTGTTGGATGCTAAAATAGGCACTAAACCTGACTAATACTTAAAGAAAGTTTAAATTATCTTGATTATGCTTGGTTGTCTTGAGGCGGAGAACAACGCGCTTGTTAGAATCATAAGGCCCTAACAAGGAAGTTAGGCACTTGAGTCACCAGTGATGACATTGGAGCTAGTTAATTGGGGGAGGGAGTGTAAAATATCAGCATACAATAAACCCTCTTGAATGATTTTGCATTCGAGAGTGGTCCAGAGGAGTAGGACTCATTTGACCATACGGTGTTGATTGACGGTGTCACGCCCTATAGGGGTATCATAAATGTAACAGTCCTCCACATACCATATAAGACTCTCGAATCACTATCCAAGTCTTTCGAGAGTCTCGTATAGATGTAAGGTGTTCCTTTACGACAATAGAATATTCTATTCAATGGAGTTAAGTAGTTTAACCTGGCATTCGATAGCATTAAATAATAAATCAAAACGCATATGCAATAGATTACAAAGTCTAAGGGGCATTCCCCCGCAAAAGAATATTTAAAGGTCCATTACAGTCATCCAGAGTCTTTTGGTTTCCTGTGAAAGTCTAAACAATTTGAATACAACTTCTATAGGAAACGCCTAGCTCCTGTACCTGAGCTGTAGCCTATCTCGGTCTTAGCCAATTAAACTCGTGCTGCGACAAATAGAAACTATAGGGACGTAAGCTAAACTAGCTTAGTGAGTGAAAACTTCCATGATCACGATTATAACATATCAATCAGACAAGTAATTAAGCAAACATATGATATGCATCAAACACGTGAATTCATCAAATATATGACCAGCTGGAAATCATATGTGGATGGACATGCGCCCTCCATCCCGGGTTAGCAGATTAACGAATCCTGCGGTACGATGCCATTTAGGCTCATGGTCAACCAACTTATAATTCATTTCATAGATCATGATTAACCAACATTTACACCGTTTAAGCTAACGGAAAACCAACAAATGCTAATGCTCCATCCCTATCGTGTTATGAATGAGTTCGATTTCACCTTCAATTCCGAATAATCAATTATATCATTTCTTTTATGTGACCAATCAATATTCACAGACAGTCAATCCTAGCTCATCTATACAAGCAATGATTAATCACCCAGCTTTGATATTATTTAATTTCCACTTCACATAACAACAACAACATATATAATTCCCATTCAACCCCATCATGCATATTTATTTTATCTTTGCTAAGTAACTAGTGCAACTATCATTACAATCACAACAATAATTGAAATCGGAAGTGATACTCACTTGGCCATGGTTCACTGGTCTTTTAGTAATAGTAATCAAGTGGTAAGGATTCGTCGGTTTCGGGATCACCTATCAAGGAAGAATACCCTAATAAGTAATTCATCACTTAACTAATCCAAGCCATAAATTAAAACTAATCAAAATCATAATTCTCACTATTTGCGGAAGTTCCGACTTAAAATGGCCATAACTTGGTCATTTTAACTCGGAATTTTGCAAATTTTATATCGATTTCTATATGCTTCTAAAGATCTATCTAATTCTAGTATTATTTCCAAGTTTTGAAAACATTTGAATCACGGAATAGAGGGATCAGATCTGATCAGTAACTATTTCCATTTCCGAAAAAGAGTTTTGTACTTGTTTGAAATGTATCTATTTGATAATTCAAGTATATATGAAGTATGAATGATTTCCTAACATGAATGACATGTGATGAGTTCAATGTGTGCATGATCTTGATGATTTTTGCTAAAAGAAAATTTTATAACTCCTTAATTTTGCAAGACTTCAACAATAACTACTTCTTAAAAATCAAATTTTCTAACTTTGACATCACACTAGTGTTTTAGATTTCATTCTTAGGAATTTCTAGTTATCTTAATTAAAATTGGGTCTTCATAACATATACTACCTAAGACCTTCATTTCTACATAAAAATTTGCATTTTACACTTTGCAAGTATGTTTTCAAATAGGATTTACTCAAAAATCCGAATTTTTAGAAACCACATTTTGAATGATTCCTTTGGGAAAAACTTGTGTAATGCATTAAAAGTTAAGACTTTACTATACCTACTACCTAAGGACTTCATTTAATACATAAAACTTTCAATTTGAGCTTGAATAATAGGTGTTTCCATGGTCATCATCCAAAGTTACGAATTTTACAAGTTGACTACTAACTCAAAATTTTCCATCTTGATTCTACTTCTTATTTTACACATTAATCTCATCAAAAATCATTTCAACTTATAAAAATCACTACTTAATGATATCTATTACCCATACTATTCATTTTTCACATAAAACATGAGTTTTAAAGTTGATACAAGGGTTTTTAAAATGGAGCTTTGAAGTCGCACGAATTTTCCTTTGAACATTTCTAACAAAAAATTTTCCTTTTTAAGTTCTTTGTCTTATCTATATAAAGATCCAATAACTACCACATTTATATACACAAGACTAAATCTTTGTGAGCATTAATGCATGAAAACACAAAATATCTATATGAACATGAATGTCAAGTATAATATGAGTATCTAAGTACTAGATCTACTACTTATAATGCAGGAAAAGGAGTTTAAGAACATAAACCCGTACTTTTATGCAAGATCTCTACTCTTAAAAATATGAACATAATAATATCTCAACCAAAACTCATCAAACACAAGATCTACTCTTGTGATGACTTGGTATTCATGTATTAGTATTTTCTTATCCCTAGCAAATGCTCAGGGATTTAAGGGGAAAATACACATGAACAATCTTGCCATTACAACATTAAGTAGTAGGAAAGCTTAAGAATCATCACCTAAAGATGGATTTGGTGAAGAAATGAAGAAGAAATGAAGGTTGATGTGTGTGTGTGTGATGGTGGTGGTGGTCACGGCAACTAGAGGAAAAGAAGAGAGGGTTTTGTAATTTTTTGAACAAATGAAATGAAATGGAAGAGAGAGAAAATTAAAGGACTATATATATTAAGTGAATTAGGGTTTGTTTTGTATTATAAAAGGAGAAAAATAAAAAAAATTGGTGGATAATTGGGGGGAATATGCGCCGGCCATCTTGAGTGAGAGAGAGGGAGAGATTTGAATTTGTTTGAAATTGTAATTTATGTAATAAAATGTATTAAATGTAATAATTTATTTAAGAGACAAAAATTTCTTGGAAAAGAAAATATAATGAGTAATTGTAAGGATGTAAGACTAGGGTATGGGTTGTGTGCGTTGTGGGTTGTACTTGTGAATAGTGATAAATAGTAGACAAGACATCTACTTTACCGGTAGTAAAGAAAATACGGGAAAAGGCTATAACTGTAATTTTTATAATCCGAAAAATTATAAAACTTGTATTTTTGAAATCCTTATAAAATTTCGGTTGTAAAGAGTATTACAAAATATTTTTCTAAGTTTCTAATTCCGGGGCTCGCTTTTCTATAATAGAGCTCGGAAAGGCCCGGAATAGAAAATTTTCCGAAATCAAAACTTTCTATGGTTTGAAATATACTTTAAAAACAATTTCACATTAAATTACTTTATAAAGTTCTTTTGATATGAAACCGAAGGAAAGCCAGATCTAGGGTTTCTAAGTTTCTCTCACTAAGCTTGAACTAATCCGGTTTAGGGTTTTGCTTTCCGGTTTCCGAAGTTTTCTTGACTACTAGGAAAACCGGGGTTTACAGACCGAACTTGTTAATATTTGAATGACGAATGTTAATCCCATATGAGGTTAGTTTTCTTCCTATTCTCTTCCCTTCGATAATGCACCGACTTATCTTATCAACCCCCTAAGTAGATGTGTCTACTTAGGTCCCCTTTCGTTCCCCATCATGTGGCTAAAGTCATGAGTACTCCATTGTTGTTTGTCACATTTTAATCAAAGATATAAATTGATGGGTTATCGATTGTTAGATTAGATTTTTGTGTACATTACGCATGTTCTTGTGTTGCTATGTATTAGGCTTCGACTCACCCTTTTGGGATTTTTTTAGGTACAACTTTAATTTAAAGATATTTTTTAGGCCTCCAGACGTGGGATTGGGTTCATCATTTGAAATTAGATAAATTATAAAATAGGTTGTTTTAGTTATTTTAAAAGTGTGGAGATATAATTTGAGAATCATATTAACATGTAATATTTCAAATCCTTGTGTGATATTTATTATTTGTGGATGTTAGTTATTCTAAGCTTTTGCATACTTCTACCGTGGCAAAAGTATGTGGTCGACTGCCCATGCCATTCGATTTTGGGACGTGACAATTTAAATGCTATAAGAGCATAGGTTCATGATTTGTAAGAAGACTAGGTGATTGATCTATAAGATGGTGAGATAACAAGTGTGGGTAGAATATAGGCTAAGCATGACCTCATAAGTTTTTTTTTTTCGTAATTATTTGGATTTATTTATATATAGTGTCACCATGTATTGGAGTTTTAGTGATTTATATTACATATTATAGATAATTGCAAAATCTAATCTTGCTTGGCTGTATGATAATTACCTCTGGTATATCTTGGAATTATAATTTGGTGTGTACATGTAATATGAGGATAAAATAATATAAGATAGTAATTTTTTTCTCTAATTATAGGAATAAAATTGTATGATGCAAGATGTTAATTTTTTTTCTTTCTCTCTCTCTATATAATATATATATATATGCGTATAAGATAGAACCATTGTTGTTTTATTAATTGCACATTAGCATAGAAAACAGTAAGTTATGATAGATGATCATAAATATGAGAAGGTATAACCATAAAATTTAAAACATCTTAGTTGAAAATAATAGTGGATTAGCAAAGCTATATTAAAAAAAGTATTAAATGACAAAGTTATAATGAAAAATTAAAAATAATATGAATGATAAAATACTAAATGAGATTTAAGCTATAAATATCTGCAAGACCAAAATCAATATAAAAGGGCTATTTATTGGAAAATAATTGAAACAATATATATATATATATATATATGAATGCATGTCAATCACTAAATATTAAATATTAATAGCCATGAAGTGTGAGTAATATGTATATAGTCAATTATTTAAATGTAGTTGACTACTAGAAACTAATAAGTAATAGATAAGAAAGAGAACAAATAAGAAATAAGAATATTTATAAATCATGTAATAAATATTCCTAAATTGTCATAAAAATGTGAATTGACCAACAAATAATAAAATAGAAAATTTAGTAAACACAATTGAAATATTGGAAGTAAATAATAGTCATAATTACCTTAAATAAATAGGAAAGGATAACAAAATAAGAAAGTCAAATTAACTTATAGAAGAGATAAAATCAATAATGCAATATGCATATATATGTTGACCATAGCACCCCTAAGTATACTAAAATGTATGATATAATGGTAAGTTTAATTACATAAAATGGGATCCTAACCAAATAAGGAAACATATTCAAGAAGTTTATAAATAAGAAAAATTTTGTCTTAATGACCTTCATGATAACAGTAGCATATTTACAATAAAGTAATGGTCATAATTAACATTCACAATAATTAACTATACAATATACCCAAATAACATAAATATATATAATTGTGTTGGTTGTAATAAAAGTAACGATTATGAATAATTACAAAGAGATTCCTAATATGAGTATCCTTAAACTTTATAAAGTGGAAAATAAAATAATAATAAGAAGAATTTGATTAATTATATTTATTATGTGTGAAGTCACAATAATTAAGACGTAAGAGATAGAAACAAATCATAAGTTCTTAAAATATGTAATCAAAGAGAGAGAAGAATAAAGTCTCATATAACATATATATATTGATATATGATATGGAATGGCAAATCTATAAGCTCATCATTTCTTATATGTTTCTCATCATATATATCAAAATCACACCTTGTTAGTTATGTCGAACCAAGTTAGAGTTAATTAGTCATTCTTGTCATGTCAGATTGTGTCATTTGTGACGTATCAAGTTAAATCTCTAGTCATATCAAGTAATATTCAAATTTGCCATCCTTACTTATATAGATTTATGTGCAGAACTATAAGAACAATTATAAACAATAATTATTAAATAAAATTAATAAATACATGCATATAAACCATACATATTATATGTATAACAAATAATAGTAACCAATAATGATAAAGACGATATCATAACAATGACAACAAGAAAACAATGAGAACAACAATAATATATATCGAAAGTCATGTTTGGAAGTTCATAAATACATATATGTATATATATTAGGGGATAATAGTTATATACATGGTATATGAGAACCTCAAAATGTGATGTAGACTTAAAATGAAAGTTAAAAAAAAAAAAAAAAACTTGTTAAAAAAATGGAAGTACATATTTAGAAGAATTAGATTAAACTTTAGAATAAATTAGTTATAACAATACTAAACTTGAAAAAGTAAATTCTAAAGTGAAGAAGTAATGAAGTCTATTGAGGTCGAATAAAGCAACAACTTGATAAGAAAAGAGCAAGAAAGGAGTTGAAGCAAGATAATGAGGATTGAGCATTTTAAATTTACCTAACACTCAAGCAACTTTGGAGGATGAAAGTTGTTTAAGGGGGGGAGGGGGGGAGGAGAATGAAATATTCCATCAAATATAGTTAATTCTATCAATTACTAAGTTTGTACCAAATTAGTTTATCAGTGAATTAGTATGCATTCACCTGCAATAACTATTACATAATTAGAAAAACAAAGAGAGAGAGAGAGAGAGAGAGAGAGAGAGAGAGAGAGAGAGAGAGAGAGAGAGAGAGAAGGCATTTACATTTTCTTTTCCTTTTAGCAAAGGAGGTCCTTAAACATTCCCCACCCATCTACCTCTTGTAGCATAGGAGAAAAAAAATCAACGAAAACAAGTTTTCCAATAAGATATCTAGGGAGATTAAAGGGATTCAAGATAAAGATCCAAAGTTTAAGTGTTGGTGTCTCCATTGGTTGTGGTGCAAACATTGGAGAAAAATTCAAGTTTCTTCCAATTTTTGAGGAACTTAGAAACGGGTATACGTGGTTGGGAAACAGTATTCAGATATACAGTGACTTGTTTGCTGAATGCTAAGATAGGTATTAAACCTAATAAATACTTAAAAAAAGTTTAAATTATGCTTGAGTATGCTTAGTTGTCTCAAGGCAAAGAGCGATGCCCTTGTTAGAGTCATAAGGCCCTAACAAGGTAGTTATGTACTTAAGTCGCCGATAGTGACTCGGTCGCTAGTTAGTGGAGGGTGCAATATCTGCGTACGATTAACCCTCTGGAATGATTTTGCGTTTGGGAATAGTCCAGAAGAGTGAGACTCATTGGACCATAAGGTGTTGATTGACTTGACTGACTGACATCTAAATAACGACTATTAACCCCATATGGGGCTAGTTCTCTTCCCGTTCTCTTCCTATCAATAAGGCATCGAATTGTTTTATCAACCTCTAAGTAGATGTGTCTACTTAAGTCCCTTTTCATTCCCCATCATGTTGCTAGAGTCATGAGTACTCCATTGTTGTTTGCCGCATTTTAATCAAAGATATAAATTGATGGGTTATTGATTGTTAGATTAGATTTGTGTGTACACTACGCATGTGCTTGTATTGTTGTGTACTGGGCTTCACAGCTCATTATTTTATTATTCAGGTTATGATGCTGAGACTTGTGATGATGCTAATGATGTTGGTCATTATGATTGTATGGGATACGAGTTTGACATCGAGGAGTGGCTTGCAGATGATGATTATTAGATCCGATGGATTTCTTTACCTGTTTTTGAAATACTTTTCATGTAGTGAGATTTCTTATATTTTTGGGAGATACTTGATATTCTCCTTGCTTTATATAATAGTTTTGATACTTGTTTTAATATTATTATGATATCATCCTTATCATGCATAATATTTTGAGTTATCTGATCCTTAAAGCAACTTTTGAATTTAATTTTTTTAAATCTTTTACTTTAAGTTGCAAATGAAATCGTTTAAAAAAAAATTAATAAAGAGTTTTACGTAATCTTAATTGTTTAGAAACCCATTTAGTTAACGGAGCCTTACATAGAACACTTATGTGAGATACATGGAGAAACTGTAGCGCCTTCATTGAATAAGGGGCATGATAGTTTTAAGTGGTATCAGACCAATTAACAAGTTGAAAGTGAAAGAGTATCCTCCCCACCTTATGTGGTTCTGGTCCTGTGTAAGGAAACTAACAAGAATGCAAGTTCTATAAGTGGGGGAGTATGTGATACCCCTTTAGATATAAGTTTTGCAACTCTAATCATCGAGACGTTTTTTGGTATAATGACTTAAAGTTGTCATGCCCCAAAAGGTACCAAAAACGCGATAGTCCACTATACTCGATATTTAAACTTAAGTATGACAACCTTAGTCATCCCATAAGTTTACACACCGGGTGTAAGGTATACTTGCACAACTTTTAGGATCACACTTTGAATTGAATAGTCTTAAGAAGGCATACATTAGCATTAAGAATAAAATCATAACAAGATAAATAAGTTAAGTCTTTATAAAAGTCAAGGGGGCATGCCCCCGCTAAAATAATAATGGAAGTCCATCCAAATCCACATTACAAATACTAGGGTTTATATCAAGGAGATTTTCCTAGAAGTCCACGCCCCTAGTTAGGTCCCGGCTGCTTCAAAATCTCCTTCATCCAAATGATAATCCTATGAAAAGCGTTCTCTCGGAACAACCAAAAATAGGACACCACAAAAAAACTATCGGGGAGTAAGCTACAGGCTTATGAGATCCATTTCCAAATATTTAATACTCAACAACAGTATATAACAGACAAGTTATTAGCAACCATATGGAATGCACAAACACATGAGCATACAATACATAAGACCGTCCAGAAATCTTATGTTGAATGGATTTACGCCCTCCATTCAGGGTTAGGTGTTTCAGGTCCATACGACCAACATTTAGATTCTTCTCACTTCTTATTGTGGTTGATACAGGTGCCCAGCCACCACTTTTAAATTTTACTATGGTTGATACAGGTCCCCACCCACACACATTTTCAATTCCGGCCTATATGCCATCATTCGAGTTTACAGGCCCCTCGTTACCCAATTATTATGCCTTCTTCCCACAAAGGTATAATAACCTATGCAATATGACTCACTACGTGATATGCATGTACAGTTTATTCATATAATCGTGGCATGTTAATTAAGTATATTAAGTGCAATCATAGAGAATTTCAGACAATCCAAATCTGTACTAGTTCATACAATGATTTTTCAACAAGTCTCGTCTCGATATACTTATCATTCATTCAACCAAGATTAGACACAAATCATCATAATTTTATCTTTTCCTAATTCTAATGCCACTACGATTACAAGCACATACATGAGCACAACTATTTAAGAAATGAACTCACTCGGTCATGGAGAGAAATCCACTAGTCGTAGTAGTCCTCCGGGAGTGGAAATCCATCCTCCAAATCACCTAAGTACAACCAATACCCGGAATGAGTATTTCTTATAAGGTTCTATTAACTTAACAATTCTATTTACTAAGTACGTCAATTTCCGCATAAGTTAGAGTCCTAGCTTCAAATGACTATATCTAACTCATTTTAACTCGGAATTGAGTATAATATACCGATTTCTATCTACTTCGAAAGATCTATCTATTTCTAACATTATTTCCAAGTTTTGAAAATAATTAGGTCACGAAATAATTTGATCAGTTCTGATCGGTCGAAAATTCCAATTCCGAAAAATAATTTCGTGAATGTTTGCGATGTTCCTAGCATATAGATCAACCATACATGCAATATTGATGATTTCCTATCATGAATAGCATGTTATGAACTTGATGCATGCATGCTCTTGACCTTATTTACTAAAAGGAAATTTTAGAAATTTTTTATTTGTAAAACTTCATGACTATTCACTTTCAAGAAAACTAGTTTCCTAACTTTGATCATCCCATTTGTTTTGGAGTTATTTCCTTAGGAAAATCAAATTATCCTTGTCTAAATTGAGTCTTCATTATATCTATTACTTAGGCATTCATTTCTACATAAAAATTTGCATTTACACTTTGTAAATATGTTTTCAAATAGGATTTATTCAAAAATCCGAATTTTTAGAATTTAAATTTTTTAATGATTTTTTTGGGAAAAACTTGTTTAATTCATCAAAATTTAGAACTTTAAGATACCTATTACTTAAGGACTCCATTTAATACATAAAACTTCTATTTTGAGCTTAGATGATAGGTGTTCTTATGGCCTTCATTCAAAATTACGAATTTCATATGTTGACTAATAACTCAAAACTTTCTAGCTTGTTTCTACTCTTTGTTTTACACATTAATTTCATCAAAACTCATTTCAACTTATGAAAATCACTACTTAATGATACCTATTACCTATATCCTTCATTTTTCACATAAAACATGAGTTTTAAAGTTGATAAAAGGGTTTTTAAAATAGAGCTTTGAAATCATACGAATTTGTCTTTGAACATTTCAAACAAAAACTTTTCCTTTGTAAGTTCCTTGTTTTATTTGCCTAAGGATCTACCGACTACAACATCTACATACACAAAACAAAGCCTTTATGAGCATTAATGCATGAAAACATAAATCATCCATAAGATCATAAATGCCAAGCATGGTATAAGCATCTAATTGCTAGATCTACTACTTATGATGTATGAAATGAAGTTTAAAAGCACGAACATGGGTTTTTATGCTAGATCTCTACTTTACTCTACTTCTACATGCATGAACATGAAGATATTTCAACAAAAAACTTAATCAAACACAATATCTACTCTTGTGCTGGCTTGATATTCATGTAGTAGCATTTTCTTGTCCCTAACAAGTGCTCATGGGGACTTAGAGTGAAAACACTCATGAATAATCTTTCCATTACAAGATTAAATGGTAGAGATGCTTAAGAATCATCACCTAAGGTTGGATTTAGTGAAGAAATAAAGAAGAATGAAGCTTGTTTTGTGTGTGTGTGTGTGTTAGGGATATGGGCTCACAGCAACAAGGAAAAAAAAAAGAGAGAGTTTGAGAGTTTTTGAGACAAATGAAATGAAAATGAAGAGAGAGAAAGGAAAAGGATTATTTATATTAAGTGATTTAAGGTTTGTTTTATATTATAAAAGGATTACAATAAGGCAAATTGGAGTCAATTAGGGGGGAGGGGGGGCCGGTTCAAGAGTAAGGAAGAGAGGGAGATATTTGAAATTGTTTTGTTTTGTAATTTATGTAATAAAAAGTATTAAATGTAATAATTTGTTAAGAGACAAAAATTCTTGGAAAGGAAAATATAATTGAGTGTTTGTAAGGTTGTAAGACTAGGGTATAGGTGTGTATGTAGTAGGTTGTACTTATGAATAGTAATAAATAGTAGACAAGACATTTACTTTACCGGTAGTAAAGAAAATATGAGAAAAAGGCTCTAATCGTAATTTTTATAACCCGAAAAATTATAAAACGTATATTTTTGAAATCCTTATAAAATTTTGTTTCTAAAGAGTATTCCGAAATATTTTTCTGAGTTTCTAGTTTCGGGGCTTGCTTTTCCGTAATGGAGCTCGGGAAAGCTCGAAATAGAAAATTTTTCAAAATCAAAACTTTTTATGGTTTGAACTATATACTTTATAACAATAATCCACATTCAATTATTCTATATAGGTTCTTTTAAATTGAAATCAAAGAAAAGCCGGATCTAGGGTTCCTAGGTTGCTCATACTAATCCTGTTTAGGGTTTTGGTTTCCGATTTCCGAAGTTTACTTGGTTATTAAGATAACCGGGGTTTACAAAAGTTCATTAAAACTTTAAAGTTAAACATGCTTAGTGAAGAGCAATCTTAAGATAGATGACCTCCTAAGAAGTATTGGTACTAAAGGACAAAACTGTGTAGCATATAGCCAAAAGGGACAATACCTTGATGGGCAGAGTTTCGATGCGTTACATTTAAGATGCACTAGTAGTGTGCTTCATCCAACATTTTCCTTTTGAAGATCCAACTCGACTATTACATAAAAGCTATTATAAGGAAAATGCAAAAGCACCTCCTAAACTTTAAAAGTTGCACAGATTGACCCCCTGAGCTTTGAAAGCCTGAGATTTTGACTCACTAAACTATTAAACAATTTGTAAGTTCAAGACATCCGTCCCTTTTTTTTTTTGTCCTTATCCCTGTACAAATTTGTACAGTCCGTACCAGTGTTATACAAAATATTACACCTAAAACAATACAAAATTTGTACTTTTATGATAGAGAAGTACAAATTGTCGTAATTTTCAAATTGTTTATAGTTAAGAGAGTCAAAAACCATGCTTTCAAAGTTCAAGGGGTCAATCCGCTACCCCTAAAGTTTTGAGAGTGTTTTTGCATTTAACCCAACTATTATTGTATCCTAAAACTCCCTCCTAATTGATGTTATGTTCTTTCGTTGTCAAATGTACAACATGTTTTGATCTTGTCACGCCCCGAAGGGTACCCTGAACGTGGCAGCCCGCCACATATAATATCAAGGCTCAAGAATGACTACTTTAGTCATGCGAAAGCCTTAGTATTACATGTAAGGCGTCTAGCACGGTAATAGGAAACGCTTTTGGGAAGCATAGTTTAAGCAAGTAAAAATGAACATATAAGAATCCAGAAATAAAACATATTATATCATTAATATCCAAAGGTCTATTACATGATTTCTTAGGGGCATACCCCGCAAATCCCAAGGATCGTGATAATCTTTACAACATCCAAAATACTACATTAAAGATTTCAAAGGAATTCTAATCTAAGTCTTCGAGCAGATTTCCTCCAAAAGCTTTAATATATAAAACTTACACGGGTACGGGGAGGCTTCGAGCACAAAAATAGGTGTTCCTAAGAATACAAATACCTATAGGGATGTAAGCTTATGGGATTAGTGAGTAAATCCCAAAATTCATACTCAAAGTAAATTATCAACCAAGTTTATTATTCAAACATATGGAATGCAACAACCACTTGAGCATACAAGACATATGACTTTCCAGGAATCATATGTTGAATGAATTACGCCATTCATTCGGGGTTGGGTATTCAAGCCAATTACAGCCACAACTTTTTAAAACACTTTTACAGATCTTACCGGCTCCTATACGCCATCAAAAACTTGTAGTTATTACAGGCTCCTACTAGCCACCAATTTAAGTAGTTCTTACTGGCTCCTACTCACCAATTACATGATATACCGGTTATGTCTACCACCACTATTATACACTTGTCCCACCAATTGTATAGTAGTGAATGCAATGTGACTCAACATATGAAGTGCATGCATAATTTCTTAATTAGAGTCTAGTAGTTATATTTATCTTCTTCTTTCAAGTGAGCAACCAATTTCAAACACTTCAAGATAGTAATGTACAACAACTTTATTACAAACAAATCAAGTTTCGATGTACTTAACATTCTTTCAACATATTATCATACAACTTCCATTTGATTTTTGCCTAAATTCTAGTGCAACTAATTTTTACAAGCACAATCAAGAGTATGAAAAATAACGGGGAATAAACTCACTCAGCTATGATGAGTCGTTCGGGATTTCCACTTAATCGTAGTAATCTTGAGGATACGAGAAATCCTCCTCAAGATTATCTAATCAAGAAAAATACCCAAAATGAGTATTTCATGAAATTTCTCTTCTTGAAGATTCTAACTTTTCTTAAAATCGCGTTAAAATCGTATAAGAGGAAATTCCAACTTAAAATGGCCATAACCTGCTCATTTTAACTCGGAATTTCGCGTATAATATACCGTTTTCTACCTACTCGAAAAGATCTATGCATTTATAAGCTTATTTTCATAAAACTAGGTCGTTTGGTTCCGAAAAGACAGTGACCATATTTGCCACGAATTTGCAAAACCTTGTTTTCCTTCTTGTAAACAAAGCTCATTTGAAAAGATAAATATTCCAAGTATTTTGTAAACTTTTTGAGAGATATACATATATGTAATGACTCATAAAAAATGGATGAAGTAAATGAAGTTGTCTCAACTTATAAAAGTAAGGTTTTAAAAGACTTGGAACTTGAGATTCTATTGAAATATTCATTTTATTTTTGAAAGATCTTGAGTTATTGGAGACGAATATTCTTTTTCTAAATTTAATCTCTTGTAATTACTTTAATTTCCTAAAAGTGTGGTTTTATTTTCTAAACTTGGATTCAAAAGTAGTAAAATGACATTTTTATTTCTTGTAATGATTCCAAAAGAATTTCTACTTCTTGATGAAAGATAAGTTTTCATAAAACCTTTTGTTTATGTAAGAAAAATCATTCCCATGCATGTTCATGGGTTTTTAAGAAATCCATTTTCCATATTTATTTAAGAAAGAACCTTTAGTTTTAGAAGACACTTCCTCATTTATTTTTTGTTTGAGACAAAAACATTATGTTTATGCATGAATATGAATCATAAACTATAGAAATATAAAAGAACATAATATCGTGAAAGATTAAGCAAATAAGAAAGTAAATCAAGTATTAGGACCTTAGCTTCATCAAGGTACCCCGGGACTAAGAAAAGACTAGTCCCGAAAAGAAAAGAAAAAGAATTGTTTTGACTTGATGAGGACAAGTCTAAGACTAGAATGACTAGTCTTAAAAACAACTTGAAATTAAATAAATTGCAATGAAGTAAACAAATTGCATGAAGGATAAATAAATTGCAAGATAATGAGCTTATATGCTCTAAATAGTATATATAGCTATATAGATATATTAAGTAGTAATAAACATAAAGGAAACACAAAGGAACATAAAGGAATTTGTGATTATGAACAAAAACAAGGTATGAACCTATTGTTGCTTTCTTAACCTTCGTGGTTCTAGAAAACACACACTAAGTTCATACTAAGTAGATGAACATAAAGAAAGCTTGGAGGATTTTCTTGAAGAAAGTTTACCTAAAGAAGGAACTAAAGAGAGCTTTCTTGTAAGACTTCTTGGAGAGGATTTTTGAGAGAGATTTTGGTATAGTAACTTTAGAGAAGAAGTGATGTGAAAGAAGTGAAAGTATGAGGGGGTATTTATATGAAAATGTGGGAGATAATTTATGTTAATTAAATAAATGAAAACAAAACAAATTGAGGGGATGTGTGAGGGGGGCCGGCGCAATTGTCATGCATAGAAGAGGGGAGATTTATTTTTTTGTTATTTTGTTAATTAAAAGTAAGAAATGAAAGATGTGAAGTTGTATTGGAAATGAAAATGTGTAAGAAATAGGTGTATGGTTTGTAAGAGTAGGTTGTAAGAAAAAGTAGAGATAGGTAAATAGTGTAGAATAGTAGAAAATAGTGTAATGTAAAAGTAGACATGACAATTTAATGCCGGTAGTAAGAAAATACGCGTATAAAAGCGATTCTGATATTTTTAGCTACCGAAAAATTACGAAATTGATATTTTTGGAAATCTTATATTTTTACGAGTCTAACGGTATATTCGGAATATTTTTCCTATTCCAAGCTTTCGGACAAGTTTTTCAAGAGTCGTGTCCAATCGGGTTCAAAGGACACTCGAATTTTGAAAAACTGATATTTTTATAAAACCTATAGCTATTACGAACTATTATAGCTAATTTTTCCAACTTCGTTTTCTAGGACTCGAGAAAACGGCAATGCCGGACTTAAGCGGTTACGGTAAACTAGGGTTTGGTTGACTCTTAGAAATTTGGTTGACTTCCGATTAGGTTTTAAACTATAATTCGAATCCAAAAATTTCAGGGATTTACAGATATTAAAGAAATTTTGACTATCCTGCCTTGCTCTTTTCTTATAAGGTTTGTTATACTCTTAAATTTGCAAGTCTTGTACAATCTTATCCACTTGCAGTTATCAATATTCTCTTCATTTCCTCTACTGTTTACATTCAAGTATTAATGAAAGATATTAAATTACCCTTGTACTTTAAACTAAGTGCATGTTTTACTATTTTTACCTAGCTCTAGTGGCTAAAGGAAGTCCAAGTCAGTCATTTGTTGACTCTAATCACCTACACTATCTCATGTTAGCTCTTTCTAGGTGAAGAACTAATTTAAGCACCTCTGATTTGTGAATGTTTTAGATTTTCCCCTTACGAATAATATCTCAACATTTACATTGACATTGTTGCCAACTCAAAATTATGCTATGCTTAATGGCTACAACATCTAAAAGCATAGGCAATAAGCTTCTCATGCTGCATTAATAAACAATTGATCCCTTTTCTCAATCTATCATGGTGAATTTAGAATTCTCCTTCTCTATTTACTGTGGGAAATATCAAGCTAGTAATAGTAGCTATTTCAATTCTTAGAAGTTTAACTTATGCTTGTTGCAATAGGATCTTTTTCAATTCCTAAAAGCTTGATTTGCTTGTTGTCCCATAATAAACTTCTTTCTTTAATGCATCTACTTGGTTTTAGGAACTGGTATATTGGAAATTACATTTATAAATTTCCTATAGTAGTTTGATAACCTTATGAAGTTTTAATTTCTTTTTTTCTATCACTTTTACATGACATAGGAAAATTACCTAGTATTGATTAGTAGAATTTATGTTTCTCAAACTTCCCATAGAGCTATTTATCTTTTAACACCTAGAAATTTATTAATTATTCTTAATATATTCTTATTTGATATTAGAGCAAAGCAAGTTGCATATATAAATGCTATAAGAAACAAATGGCTAAAAGCAAGTTGCCTCCCAAGAAGCACTTGTTTAATGTCATCAGCTTGATGAAGGGCATCTAATCATCTATACAGCATTTGGGGGGAGTCTAAACTCTTACTTCCTTGAAAGATAAAAATCTTCTCCTATATATGGTTTTAACAACTAACGATTAACTTTAAACTTGCCAAAAGTTGAGTAATGTACTTCAATAGTCCCATAAGGGCATACCATAGATACTATAAAAAGGTCCGGACCAATGTGATTTTAGCTTATCTGAAAACAAACAAAGATAAGAATTAATGAGTAAAACTTTATCACCTTCCTTAAACTGCTTGTATTACTTTATTCTTTAGCCATGGTATCTTTTAGACCTTTCCTCATATAGCCTAGAACTCCCAAAAGCTACTGCTCTCCACTTGTCAAGCTCATTTAATTGGAACAATCATTTCTTACTAGTCTCATTTAAATCAAAGTTGACATTCTTTATTAGCCAATTTTCTTAATTTTCTAGCTCAACGAGTAATTGGCAGGATTTCCCATAAACTAACCTATAAGGTGTAGTTCCTAATGGAGTCTTGTATGCAAGTTGATAGGCCCAAAGCATCATCCAACATCTTAAACCAAGTCTTCTGATCATGCTCTACTGTCTTCTCTAAGATCCTTTTCAATTCTCTATTAGAGACTTACACTTGACCGCTTGTTCCAGGGTAGTGTAGGGTGGCCATCCTAAGGGTAACACCATATCTTATAAGCACTTTTTCCATCAGTGCATTGCAAAAGTGTGTACCCCTATCATTGATAATGGCCTTAAGTCTTCCAAATCATGAAACTTTTTCAGAAATTTGGTCACAATCCTAGCATCATTGGTGGGTAAGGTCTTTGTTTCTACCCATTTAGAGACATAATTAACTACTACTAGGATGTATTGGTTACCTTGGGATTCTAGAAAGGTACCCATAAAGTTAAGACCCAAAGCATAAAAGACCCCACATTATAAGGTGTAAGTCTGAGGCATCCTACCCTTTTGGGAAATGTTACCTACACTTTAGCATCTATCGCACATAGCTACAAAAGTGTGGGCATCTCTAATCAGGGTAAGCTAATAAAATCCACTCTGAAGGACCTTTTGTGCGGTCTTATTTACACTATGATGTCCTTTTGTAGGTCCTGAATGACAATGTCCTCTAATTTTCCACCCTTCAAAATGAGAAACACATCTTCTAATGACCTGATTTGCACAAATTCGAAATAGAAAGGGTTCATCCTATAAATAATACTTTAGTTCTGAAATACCCTAAAATCCCATTTGAGTTAATTAGATATTATTAGACGATTAGTACAAATATACAAGTAATTTTGAACCTTAACTTAAACTAGTTTAGAGATTGATTTTAAATGATTTAGCTATTAGAATTTTTCAAATTATAGGATATAATTAGATAATTTAACCTAATTGAATTAGTAATTGGATTTAATTGAAAATAGAGATTATAACACCATAAATACTCGATTTAACCCATTAAACTACTTCAATTGCCTATTTCAAAAAATTCAAAATAATTAATCCTTTCCAATTATCAATTGAACTTTATTAATCAAGTTTAATCATCTAAAACCCTAAATATCCAATTTAGATATTTTAGCTTAAATTCCAACTCCTTAAATCCTAGAAATTTAAAACTAAATATTTGTTTTCAAATCTTAATTCCTAAGTTCCTAAAACCCTAAATTCAAGTGAGATATCAATTGTTCTTCAAATTAGAATTTCTAAACTTAAAATCTAATGCTAATTATCCAATTCCTTTTCTCGCTTCTTAAAGTTAATTTAAAAGCTCAAAAGCCCATGATCCAAAGCCCATTCCAACATATGAAAAATCAAGTCTATTGACTTAAGTCCAAGCCCACCAACATAAGGCCCATGAATCAAGCCAAAAGCCTATGGGAGCATGCATTTATCATGCACACACACACACATCCAATAAAACCCTAGAGCCTAGAAAAATCTAACAAGTAAAAAGACTGAAATAACCTTAACCAACTCTTGAAGTTTCTTCATCTAGGAAGAGACCAAAATGCCCCTTAAATATCTACACAATGTGAACACAAAAAAAAATATCTTCTAAAGTCTAGAGATTTCTACACTTGTGGAATGACAAAAATACCCCTAAAGCATCCAATTATAAGGACCAATGTAAACCCCCAAAAAATTTTCATAATTCATAGAAAATAATTCTAAAAGTTTAGAATTTAAATCCCAAAAATCAACTCACGTTAAAACCAAAATCTAAACCAAGACAAGCACCAGAAACGAAACCCTAAAAATCGAACCAAGTTAAAACTTAATTCCAAATGAAGATCAAAAATGAATTTTCTCAATCCTGAGAAAAACAAGAACCCTTGAAACAAAATATAAAGTCTAACTATCGGTTTAATCAACATCCGTACATCAATTAAATCACCTAACCATTTTCTAACACGCAAATCAAGACAATATATCCAAATAATGATCAACAGCAAAATCTTAAAACCTTCGATAAATTTCAGAAATCACAAATTTCAAATTCTCACCAAAAGTCAAACTGAGTCAACTCATAACCCTAGACTCGGTTAAACGATTCCGAGAACTAAAAACTATTAAATAATCACAAACAAAATAAAATAAAACATAAATTTCGAGCTAAAATTTAAAACGATCAAACTCAAAAATTATACGATCTTACGAATATCTCGACAGAAAACGGAAATCAAAACGGAACCCTAAAAGTCAACAAGCCTATAACGAACCCTAGTGTTTAAGATCCGGCAATCCCGCGTTTTCAAACCCTAGAAAACGAAATTAAGTTAATGACCTAGAATAGTTCGTAATAATATAGGGTAACATAAAAATATCAGATTCGCGAATTTCGAGTGACCTTCGGACCCAAACGGGATCGGTTCTCGAAAAGCGTGTCCCGGAGCTCGGAATATTAAAAATATTCCGTTTATACCAATAGACTCGTAAAAATACAAGGATTCCAAAAATATCAGTTTTAGAATTTTTCGGTAGCTAAAAATTACAGATATCGCATTATTACGCGTATTTTTATTACTACCGGTACTTTAATTGTCTAGTCTACTATTCATAGTACTTTTCTACTATTCATTACTATTCACCTATCTCTACTTTTTCTTACACCTATTTCTTACACCTACATATCTATTTTCTTACTTTTTTCATTTCCAATACACCTTTAATCACATCAAACTTTACACATTACTTCTTTATTACAAAACAAATAAAATAAAACAATTTCCCCCCTTAAAGCCAAAACCGGCGCCTCCTCCTCTTCCCATCATCTATTATTTTTCTTTTTCAATTATTTTATTACATCCAAAAATCACTCCAAAAATTCTATAAATACCCCCTTCCTCTTCCATTCTTTCACACAATTCATTCACTACCAAAACTCTCTCAAAATCTCTCCACAAATTCTCTCTTCAAGAATTCTCTCTACCAAAACTCTCTCAAACCAATTCCTCACAAAAATCATCCTCATACATAAACTACTACATCTACCACATTACTACTCACATAATACCCATTTCATCTACCACCTTCATACCTCTTACATACCTTAGGTAAATATTTATTCCATCTATTATTCATCCATGTCATGTAACTTAACATGACTATGGTGTTGTTTTGAAACTCATATGAGTAGTAAAAGCAACAACATGTTCATGTTTTGTTCTTGTACATAAGCTTCCTATTTTATTATGTTGTTATTATTATTGTGATTATTTGCTTATATATATAGTATTATGTATATTATGTATATATATTTATTTAGAGCATATAAGCTCATTTGTTATTTATTTATTTTCAAGTTATGCAATTTATTTATTTTATGTTGATATTAAGACTAGTCTTTCTAGTCTTAGACTTGTCCATATCAAGTCAAAACAATCTTTTATTTATTTCTTTAATCTTTCGGGACTAGTCCATTCTTAGTCCCGGGATGCCTTGATAAAGCTAAGGCTCCAATACTTGATCGGGATTCCTTGATGAAGCTAAGGTTCCCAATGCTTGATATTTTATTTTCTTGCTCATTAATTATTTTTAGTATTTTCTTATGTTCTTATTATTTTATATGCTCATGATACTTGCATTTGCATAATGTTAATGTCTCAACTAGTCTAAAAATAGAATCTTGTTTTACTAAATGAACTCAAAGCTAAGTTTCCAATTATATGATTTACCACAAAAACATGAAGTTATTATCAACAACCTAGAAATAGAATAATACAAGTTTTCTCAAGTTTTCTTAAATAACAAAATAGTTTTATCAAGAAAACGTAAGAAATAAATGTTTTCCTTGTATTTTATGGTAATCTAAGTTTTTAGAAAAATAAATCGTTCATATTGAAAGTTTGAGACTTAAATTCTTTTCTAAAACTAAGGAACAAACTAGTTTTCAAAGTTAATATAAAAATCAACTCATAAGGAACCCACTTAGGAAAAGTAATGATTTTTAAATTCTAAAAGAAAGAACTTGTTTTCAAAAGAATATAAATAAAGTAAGGTTAGCAATAATGGATTTTATCAATAAAGATGATTCTTTTCAAAGAAATGAAAGAACAAGTTTTAGAAAGCAAAAGCTTATATTTTAGAAATAAATATAAGAAGACAAGATTCATTTTCTAAAAACCATCCTAAATAAAAATTTATAAAAAGGTTTTTATCAACTTAATATACTTTTGATGAATTTGAACTTTAATCACTAGAAGGAAAATTTAATACAAGACTAAAGGATTAAGGAAAAATTCAACTTGTTTTGGAAGAAGAAATGAAGAAAATAAAATAAGAATATACTCATTTATAACAACCTAGGAAAAATATAAAGTTTCTTTAGATACTTGAAAGGAAATTTTCAAAACTAAGGTTTAAATGAATTGTTTTATGAAATAAATTGTTGAGACACTACCATTGGGATTTTGCATATAAAGTGAGCATACCTATATATTCAAAAGTGTTTATCAAATATATATTTATATTGTTACAAAAGGATTTTCTTTAAAATGGAGTTGAGTTAGAAAATGGATTTTGCAAAAGTTTAGAAAATTCGTTTTAAATCTGTACCTGACGTTTTCGGAACCCAAATGACCTTTTATGACCAAGATAAGTTTAGAAATGGATAGACTTTTCGAATAGGTAGAAAACGGTATATCATATGCGAAATTCCGAGTTAAAATGAGCAAGTTATGGCCATTTTAAGTTGGAATTTCTTCTTATACGATTTTACCACGATTTTAAGTAAAGTTTAGAATCTCCAAGAATAGAAATTCATGAAAGACTTATCCCGGGTATTTCTTTTGTCTAGGTGACGAAGGATACGAGAATACCCTACCCGAGGATTACTACGACTAAGAAGATAGCGAAATGGACGAGTGAGTTATTCCTTCTAATTTCGTTACCTTGCTTGTGCTTGTAATGTAGTAGCATTAGTATACTAAGAAAAGATAAAAACGAATATATTTGGGGATTTCGGGATTATGCTATGATTCTATGTTTATGCGTGAAATGAGAATTAAGAATATCGCAACTTCGATCTGCTTGTTTAAATAATTTTGTTTACTTACTTGTATGATTGTTTATTGTTGCTAAATTGATTGATCGCCCCTAATAAACCTTAATAAGGTTTGACCTAAGAACAATAAAACGTTCACGCATAGCATCCATCGAGTCACATCTATTTCGAAGGCTGCTACTCCTACGCGTAGAGTTGGATTGGCTGTGATCGTGCGGTGCCACGGGCCATGTTCCTTCCTGGAGAATCCAAATCGCTCGGGGAAAGCGACTCTAGGTTCGGAGCCGAGCCAACCGAACGCTGTGGGTGAGGACCTGGGGACTAGCAGTAGAAGGTCGAGGACCTTCAACCCCGATTCCCTAACCTTTGATACGGAGGGGTAAATCCGTTCTATATATGGTTTCCGGATGACTATATATATTCGCGTAATCATGTGATTGTTGCATTGTATGCATAGCATATGTGTGATTAAATAAATAAACTTGTTTGAAAATATGGTGCGAATAAAAAGGAATATCTCACTAAGCTAGTTGTAGCTTATACCCCTATAGATTTTGTTGAAACAGGTGTATTCGTGGATTAAATTTGAGGATCATGACATTAAGGAAGTCATGGACGGATGATTAAGGATATGGAATCATACGATGAAGAAATTTTGTAAGGTTCTTTATATGTGATAACCTATATGATTAGGGACGTATATTTATTTGAAGATAATAGAAGAATATGCCTTAAGAATTGAATTGTGATATGCTTATGTTTTATATTAAGTATTCTCTTTGCCTTGTTACTTATTTATTATCAATGTAAATTGCGCTACTCCGATGCGTCCCCTTGGTTGTGATGTACGCCTTGTACATAATATGGAAGCCTTTGCATGACTAAGGTAGTCATTCCTAGGCTTTAGTATTGTGTACGGCGGACTGCCACGTTTAGGTACCCCTCGGGCGTGACAACCAAAATGCCCTTAACCCTAATGGAATTTATAAGACATAAATACTATAAATATGATGTTTAGAAAACCCTAGGAACCCAACCATTTTTAGTAGCCCCTTCCTCCCCAAAATCCTCTCAAAAACACACTCAAACACACAAAAATCCTTATAAATTCATCAACAATCCCTCTTCAAAATCTAGCATCCAATAGGTAAAGAAATTCATTATTTCTCCATCATTTAATTATTCAATTTCTTCCATAAATCTAATCTCTACTTTAATAAATTCCTAGGCACTTTTGAAGACTAAAAGAAATGTTGATGTTAGGAAAATTAGCTTGAAGAAGCTACATCAACTTGAGGAGTAGGGTAGTGAAGCTTTAGCTAATTACTTCACAATTCAAGTAAGTAATGTTACTTTAATTAGTGAATTTATATGATGGTTGTATTTTTTTTTTTTGTTGAAATTATTGTTAGATGATGATATTAGCATAGCTTTAATAATAATAAGGTTTTGGTAAAAATAGATATTGTTTTCCTACAAACCAAATACCATGAATATATATATATATATATTGTTTTGTTGAAATTATCACATATATAAATATATAAGTATGATGTGTCTAATGTAGGGTATATATTTGATCTAATATGTTGATTATATGTGTGTAATTGATTTAGTTTTTAATAAGTTATAATGTTAGAAAATGTAATAAATGAACATATAAGATGAATATATATATATACACATATAATGCATGCCATGTAGTTAAATTAATGAAATTATAATCAATATATGTATATAAGCATGTGAATATGATATATCATCTTATTGGATGTGCTTTTGATAAGTTAAACATGTTGACGAATTGATCTATGATAATAGAAGTTGTTGGAATTGATTATTGTACATACTTTTGGGAAATTTAATTAAAATATCAAATGAATTGATTTTCAAAATAAATTTATAAAAGTGATATTTTAACATGACTATATATAAAATGTAAATTTTTGTGATTTTTTAAGAACATTTACTATTTTTCAAAATTAAATTACAAAATAGAAAAACAAAGAAAAACAGTGTTCGGCCAGCAGAGATGACGTGAATGTTTGGGGCTGAGCCTGTAAACCCCTGGATATTTAATAATTCTCAAAAATAATCATAGAAGTTTAAGTATAAAAAATTAAATCCCGAAAATCGACTCAAGATAAAAACCAAATTCTAGACCGAGTCAAAACACTGGAAACGAAACCCTAAAAATCGAATCAAGTTAAAACTTAATTTCAAATAAGATCAAAAGCAAGTTTTCAAATCTTGAGAAACGAGAACCCTTGAAACAAAATATAAAGTCCAATTACTGATATAATCAACGTCGTACGACGATTAAATAATCTACCCAATTCCCAAAACGCGAATTAAAACGATAGATCCAAATACCGCTTAACAACGAGATGATAAAATCCTAAATCCTTCAGTAAAATTTTAGAATCATAAAATCCAAATTTTCAACAAAAGTCAAACTGAGTCAACTCATAAACCTAGACTCGGTTTAAACGATCCCGAGAACTAAAAACAATTAAATAATCACGAATAAAATAAGATAAACCATAGACGTCGAGCTAGAAATATAAACGATCAAAACTCAAAAATTATACAATCGTACGAATAACTCAGAAAAAATCGAAAATCAAAACAGAACCCTAAAAGTCAACAAGCCTATAACGAACCCTAGTGTTTAAGATTCGGCAATCCCGCATTTTCAAACCCTAGAAAACGAAATTAAGTTAATGGCTTAGAATAGTTCGTAAACATAAGGTAACATAAAAATATCAGATTCACGAATTTTGAGTGACCTTTGGACCCAAATGGGATCGGTTCTCGAAAAGCATGTTCCTGAGCTCGGAATATTAAAAATATTCCATTTATACCAATAGACTCGTAAAAATACAAGGATTCCAAAAATATCAGTTTTAGAATTTTTCGGTAGCTAAAAATTATAGATATCGCATTATTACGCGTATTTTTATTACTATCGGTACTTTAATTGTCTAGTCTACTATTCATAGTACTTTTCTACTATTCATTACTATTCACCTATCTCTAGTTTTTCTTACACCTATTTCTTATATCTACATACCTATTTTCTTACTTTTTTCATTTCCAACACAACTTTAATCACATCAACTTTACACATTACTTCTTTATTACACAACAAATAAAAATAAAACAATTTTTTTCCCTTAAAGGACCAAAACCGGCGCTATATACCCCCACCCCCCCCCCCCCCCCCACCCCCTTTCTCTATTTTAATTTATTTTTCTTTTATTTAATTACCTCTTAATTCCCTCCACAAAATTCTATAAATACCACCTCTCCCCTTCTCATTTCTTCACACCATTCCAAAGCAAAGAAACTATGCTAAAATCCTCTCCAAAAACTCTCCTCTATAATCTTACAAGAACTCTCTTCTTGTAAAGAGAAAACACTCTTCTTCCATTACTAAAGAAAGTTTCTTTTCAAAGCATCACTACTTACCACTACCAAAAGCCTTCAAGCAATCCTTCTTTTCTTCTTACCCATTTAGGTAATGAAGAACTCATATTCTATTCTTTTTATGTCAAGTAACCTTATATGGTTTTGATGTTGTTTCTTAGGTTGAAAACTAAAGAAAACCACATTAAGATCATGTTTGGTTCTTGTTCATGGAACTACTTTCATGCATATATATACTTTGTCATTTATTACTTGTTTATATTTTGATCTTTTGCTATAACTTGTTCATATATATATGTATATGTATATTATATATTTAGAGCATATAAGCTCATTTGTTATTTATTTACTTTCAAGTTATGCAATTTATTTTACGCAATTATTAAGACTAGTCTTTCTAGTCTTAGACTTGTCCATATCAAGTCAAAACAATCTTTTATTTGTTCTCTTTAAATCTTTCGGGACTAGTCTATTCTTAGTCCCGGGACGCCTTGATAAAGCTAAGGCTCCAATACTTGACCGGGATACCTTGATGAAGCTAAGGTTCCCAATTCTTGATATTTTATTTTCTTGCTCATTAATTATTTTTAGTATTTTCTTATGTTCTTATTATTTTATATGCTCATGATACTTGCATTTGCGTAATGTTAATGTCTCAACTAATCTAAAAATAGAATTTTGTTTTACTAAATAAACTCAAAGCTAAGTTTTCAATCATATGATTTATCACAAAATCATAAAGTTATTATCAACAACATAGAAATGGAGCTTTCTCAACGTTTTCATAAATAACAAAGATAGATTTCCAAGGAATCATAAAAAATAAATATTTTCTCTGTATATTATGTTAACCTAAGCTTTTAGTAATATAATTTATTAATATTAAAAGTCTTTACAAAAAGCTCAAGATTTAAACTCTTTTAAACTTCGCAATAAAACTAAAAACAAACTAGTTTTCAAAGTTAAAATAAATTCATAAGGTGATGAACCCACTTAGGAAAATAATGATTTTCAAATTTCTAAAAAGAAGGAACTCATTTTCAAAAAAAAAATATAAATAGATTAGACAATAATGGATTTTATCAATAAAAGATGATTATTTTCAAAAGAGATGAAAGAACAAGTTTTGGAAAGTAAAAGCTTATATTTTAGAAAGGAATATAAGAAAACAAGACTCATTTTCTAAGACCATCTTAAATAAACAAATTATGAAAAGGTTTTCGACAACTTAATATAGTTTTGATAAATTAATCTTTTATCACTAGAAATGAAATTTATGAAAGACTAGGGTTAAAGGAAAATTTACTTGTTTTGGAAAAAGAAATGAAGGAAATAAAACAAGGATGTACTCATTTATAATAAAAATATAAAGTTTTTCCAAATACTTGAAAAGGATTTATCAAAATAAGTTTTAACACTTTAAAAAGAATTGTTTTATGAAATAAATTGTTGAGACACTACCATTAGAAATTTTGCATATAAAGTGAGCTTATATATCCAAAGTATTTATCAAATATATGTTCATATTATATATATGTATATTGTTACAAAAGAGTTTTCTTAAAAAAAGTTGAGTTAGAAAACGGATTTGCAAAAGTTTGATAATATTCGTTTTAAATCTACCTAACATTTTCGGAACCCAAATGACCTTTTATGACCAAGATAAGTTTAGAAATGGATAGAACTTTTCGAATAGGTAGAAAACGGTATATCATATGCGAAGTTCCGAGTTAAAATGAGCAAGTTATGGCCATTTTAAGTTGGAATTTCTTCTTGTACGATTTTACCGCGATTTTAAGTAAAGTTTAGAATCTCCAAGAATAGAAATTCATGTAAGACTTATCCCGAGTATTTCTTTTGTCTAGGTGACGAAGGATACGAGAATACCCTACCCGAGGATTACTACGACTAAGAAGATAGTGAAATGGACGAGTGAGTTATTCCTTCTAAATTCGTTACCTTGCTTGTGCTTGTAATGTAGTAGCATTAGTATACTAAGAAAAGATAAAAACGAATATATTTGGGAATTTCGGGATTATGCTTATATATATGATTCTATGTTTATGCGTGAATTGAGAATTAAGAATATCGCAACTTCGATCTGCTTGTTTAAATAATTTTGTTTACTTACTTGTATGATTGTTTATTGTTGCTAAATTGATTGATCGCCCCTAATAAACCTTAATAAGGTTTGACCTAAGAACAATAAAACATTCACGCATAGCATCCATCGAGTCACATCTATTTCGGAAGGCTGCTACTCCTACGCATAGAGTTGGATTGGCTGTGATCGTGCGGTGCCATGGGCCATGTTCCTTCCTGAGAATCCAAATCGCTCGGGGAAAGCGACTCTAGGTTCGGAGCCGAGCCAACCGAACGTTGTGGGTGAGGACCTGGGGACTAGCAGTAGAAGGTCGAGGACCTTCAACCCCAATTCCTTAACCTTTGATACGGAGGCATAAATCCGTTCTATATATGGTTTCCGGATGACTATATATATTCGCGTAATCATGTGATTGTTGCAGTGTATGCATAGCATATGTGTGATTAACTAAATAAACTTGTTTGAAAATATGATGCAAATGAAAAGGAATATCTCACTAAGCTAGTTCTAGATTATACCCCTATAGATTTTGTTGAAACAGGTATATTCGTGGATTAAATTTGAGGATCATGACATTAAGGAAGTCATGGACGGATGATTAAGGATATGGAATCATACGATGAAGAAATTTTGTAAGATTCTTTATATGTGCTAAACTATATGATTAGGGACGTATATTTATTTGAAGATAATAGAAGAATATGCCTTTAAGAATTGAAATGTGATATGCTTATGTTTTATATTAAGTATTCTCTTTGCCTTGTTACTCATTTATTATCAATGTAAATTGCGCTACTCCGATGTGTCCCCTTGGTTGTGATGTACGCCTTGTACATAATATGGAAGCCTTTGCATGACTAAGGTAGCCATTCCTAGGCTTTAGTATTGTGTACGGCGGACTGCCACGTTTAGGGTACCCCTCGAGGCGTGACATAACCGGTGACTTTTTCTTCTTTTTTTTTGGGTGAAACTATAACGTTTTAAAATCTTAAGAAGTCTATTTTAATTTTTTGTGAAGAACTGGAAAGTACCGATCAGTTTGATGGTCAAATTTGATTGAACCAATCGGTCGTTGTTGTCTATGCTCTATTCTTGTCAGTCTTGAATCAATTAAAATTAAAACCATAATTAACTAATTATTTTAGGCCAAATGAACTCATAAACATGTAAATATGTGTATTTGAAAGTTTAGATAAAAATTTGAGCTCAAGAACCGGAGTTTAAGATAGTGATCCGATTTATTAAAGTTTGGGTGCACACTAGTTCCCTATATAAAATGAAAATATTGAAATTTTAAGAAAATTGATTCTAATCAAATAAATATAAAATAAATGTAAATAATATATTTTTATATTAATATATGAATTCTAAGATAAATAATTAATTATTTTGATTTTAGTAATTTATTTAATAAAATGGGAATAAATATGACATTTTAACATAATATAAACATAATAGTAAACTAGTTTAAATTTCATAACATATTTAGATGTAAAAATATACTATAAATGATATAAATAAAATAATTATATTTTAAAAAAGTTATCTTACTTGATAAAAGTTTATTACATTTAACATAGGATATGTTATTCAAAATACTATTTAATGACCTAATTACCATAAAATACGTTAGTAGACTTGACTGATTGATTCCATCCAACTTGGCCAAATATATAGACTTATTAACTAATATTGGCTTAGTAAATTCCTTAAAAGTCAAAAATTTACACTTAACTATTAATCAACTAAAACACTCATATAAGACCATAATAATTTATAATTGGTTCAGGATAGCCTATGAATAATAAGGTGAATATGTTGTTTCAAATGAATATTCACTAGAAACAAGATTATTTTATATGAGTTTAAAATAAACAAATAATCAATTTCAATATTATATGAAGCAATCTTTGAGCAGATATTCATTAAGAGTCTATCCTTTGCATTAATTTCTGGTCTATCATTTGTCTACGTAGAATACAGTTTTTGTATCAGGTCCGCAATGACTTGTGTGTTGCGTGCTAGGGTAGGCATTCTAAATGAACTAATACTTAAAGACGACTTTAATAATTTCTTGTTCCTTGTGTGTGGCCGTTTTTGAGACTTGGCTCAAGGGGCGGTAACCTTGCTAGGTAATGCCAGCACAGTAGTTAGACGCTTAGGCCATCATGGGTGGCTCGGTGGGTAGTTGATGGGGAGAACGATAGCGGGATAATGTCTACCTAGATCGGAGAGAAGTAATGTAGTGTGGTTCACATTTATGAGACCAGTTGAGCTACATTATATTATGGATTGTGATTGGTAGAGATGTGTAACGGTTGCGACCCCCAGATGAGGCTATTACTTATAAAGGTAGGAGATATAGGTATTCGGGCTACCTATATCAACCCCTTGAGCAGTTGCTACTACTCAGGACCCCCAAGTTCTCAGCGTATTGCCGAAGTATGAGTGCTCCACTGTTCTTTGCTACGCTTTAACTTAAAGATGCAAACTGTTATTTGTTGCATTGCATTTAGAATAGGTGTGTGTGACCATCTCGTATGTGTTTGCATTGTTGTCGTACGGGGCTTCGATTCATTCTTTTCCTTTTCAGGTAATGAAGATTATGATGATGATACTTATGACTATATGGGGTATGGCATGGACTTCGAGGAATTTCTCGATGAATGGAGTGATTAGGATCCATGGAATTATTATCTTATTCCTATTTTATAAATTTCACTGTCAGACTTATGTTTTAATAAGAGTCTATCTGTAAGGTCATGGCTTGTATTTTGAGATATTTGAAACTCTTTATTTTGAAGTATCTGGTGATATGATACTACTTGATATATATATATATATATATATATGTTGGTCTGCTCTTTTGAGTAGCCTATCTAGAGAAATGTTTTGAGAAATTTATTTTCTACTATGACTTTCTAATTGTTTCCACAAACTAATACAATGATTTCAAAATCTAAAATTTGTTTAGCAATAATTACAATAAACTGTAAACTAGGTTAGCCTTAGCGTATAACGCCTAAGCGTTATGCGTGGTAGACTGGACACGCCTTAAGCCAATTCAGGGTGTGACAAGTTCAGTAAAGAATTTCTTCTTTTGTCACACTATGAGATCCTTAAAATGAACTTCACAAATGCATCAATTCATTAAAGCTCAAATAGAACCAATTGCAATTTCTAAATAAAATTCAAGTTCATGCACTTCCTTTCTTGCATCTTTAGTACTTAGCCAATCAATATGAACACAATTCACTATTCATTAACTTAAACCACTAATTTATTGCTCAATAGAGTTTGATCACTTCATTACTCAAGATTCTTCAACTCAAAATCAAGTTTAACATCAAGTAATCAAAGAAGAGATCCTTATACTTTGATCACTTCACTTCGTTTTTCTCAATTTTTCCAAATTTTTTGCCTTTTCGTTTTCTTTTTTACTTTAAGCACACATGCATCCTCTTTTTAGATTTGATTTCATTTGCGTTTGTATTAGGAAGCTTTTTATCATTTCTTTCCATATTTTTGCACAAATGCATCCTTCAACACGTATTCAAGGAACTTTTTATTTTTTTTCTTTTCAACACACATGCATCCTTAAGCACATTCTTAAGGACCTTTTTATTCCTCCTCTTTCACCAACATGACCTTCGGTCATGTGTACTCTTTTTTCATGTATTTTTGCAACACACACACTTTTTCTACTCGAAAAGCATTCAAGGCAAGCTTAAACTTTACATAATTTACATGATCATATTGGACTTATGAATTTCAAATAACTTGCATACATACCACTTAGCTTAAAAATAAAAGGACCTAATCTCCAATAAATTATATTTCCTCAATCCTAAGTCATCAAATCTCAATCTAAATGAAGAATAACTAAACTAAGTAATGATTTCATGCTTTAACTCTAAGAGGAAGTGACAAGTATCCAACTCATGTTCAAGTCCAAAAAAAAGCACAAAAATTGAAAAATGTAGGCTTTTTTTTTTCTTTTTGCCTTTTTTCACTTGTAGGAAATGAAACTATAATTCCATTTTTGAAAACTTTTGGTGGATATGAAGTAAAAGTTAAGAATGACATAGATTAATTGCAATCTTCTTTCAAGCACAAGGATCAAAATGACACAAATCATTATCATTTGGAACATGTAACATTAAAACTAGCATCGAATCATGAATATCTAACAAGCATAAGGCACACAAAGCAACTCGACTCATAAGAATCAAAGATTTCAGTAGCTAAAGTGTAACACAACCAGTCCTCATCTAAAATTCACATAAAACCAACTCCTTAGCACCTCCTTCAATCTCATAACCCTCACTTAATTCAACACAATATATCACCCCCAACTTAAAAGAAAACAATGTCATCATTATTGACTCAAAGTAAATGATTAATAAGAGGAGGTAAAGGAAAAGAATGGGACTCCCTCAGGATTTAAGTTGATGTGTTGGTTCTAACCATGCTAAATTCAATCCATATCCATGTCCTTTAGCTCCTAGTTATCATCAAAGCTAAACAGCACATGCCCTAAGCTCAGGCTTAATGGGCATCTACTTGAATTGCATGCTTCATGACTCAAATATCAAAATTTCTACATGAAGAGGATGAAAGCATCACGATAGCATGTAAAGGACACTAAAAGAAAATATTTACAAAAGAAAAAAGGATATGCATAAAGCAAAATTATTGGTGGGTTACCTCCTACCCAGCGTTTAATTTGTAATCTCAACCCACCTTTCCAATTTTTCTCCTAAGGGTAATGAAATTGATGAATATCTTGCCATCTTTTTCTTCTTCTTATCAACTTCTACTCTTAGAACTTCAAGTGATGTATTCGACTTGATGGGTTGAGAATTCTTTTTCCAACACTTCATAATATTTACATGCAACTCTTTTTCTCCAACCCTTAGCACCATTTTGTTGTTTTTCACATCAATCACAACTCCTACAGTAGCCTTGAATGGGCACCCAAGGATGAGAGGAATTTCAAGATTTGCCTCATATCCAACACCATAAAGTCTACAAAAAATATGAATTTATCCACTTTCAATAACACATCCTCAATTACCCCTTAAGTCTCCTAAGAATGGTTAGCCAAATAAATAGTCATCGTAGTCTTTTGAATTACATCACTCAATCTTAATTTCTTAGCCATAGAGAAGGGTATCAAATTGATACTTACACCCAGGTCACAAAAGGTGTTCTTGAACCGACTATCTACTATGGTGTAATATAAAGTGAACTTTTGTAGATCATTCAACTAAAGGGGAAGTGCACCTTCAATGCTTCTATGCATGCTTGAGTTAACATAACAGTCTCTCTCCCATTCATCTCCCTCTTCTTACTCATCACTTCTTTCCAAAAGTGCTTTTAATGAGATGATTCCCCCAAGACATTAGCCAAGGGAATCTTGATCTCTAACTTCTTGAACACCTCCAGAATTTTTTATACTTCTCATCTTCTTTCCTCTTTCTCAACCATCTGGAAAAGGAATTGGTGATACATATATCTTGATAGTGGGCTCAACAACTATAGGAGTGTGCTCTTTTGTACCACCTATTCCATTTTACTTGGTGTAGAAACTGAAATCTCTTCTTTCACAGCCAGCCTTTTCGACTCTACATTGATCTCATTCACTAGCTCAACAGGGGTAAAGGCTTTCACAGCACCTTCAATTTGCCTTCCATTTTCTCAACCCTTCAATAGTCAAGTTTGCAAGTTTCTCAATAGCCATTTCCTGAACTAGTTTTTCCTCATTCACTCCAAACTCTCTAGCTATTAGGGTGGCACTCTCAAACTTTTCCTCACTAGGCATAACTATTTCCAACTTCTCTTCTTCATGCCCTGGAGAGTCAATTGGAGTTTCTTCTTCATCTCCATTACTAAGATAATCTCCTTCTTCACTTGAATTGGCAAGTCAAAACATAAAGATAGAAATTTTGTAAGACTTGCTACATGAATCACCAATTTCTCTATAATAGCTTGCTGCTTCTCAAACTTTTCTTCTTGCTTCTACTCTAAACCCCTTACAATCTCTTCAATACTATTTTCTTTTTTCTAGAGATGGGGTAGCCAGATTTGCAAAAGAATTAGCAGCATTCTCTTGTCTTAAGTTTTCATGAGTGTGGCGATACTCTAGAGTTGAGGTATTAGGATCCAATTCTAACCTACCTTCTCATTCCACCACATCACACTAGAGGGGATAAGTACAAATCAATGTATTAGCTTCTTACCAGCTCTTCAATCATCCCAAACACCATTTTCACAAGCATTCTTGTTAACAACCCTCCAGCAGTTGACTCATTATGCTCCTACCATGGGCACCTATTCCATTGAGGAATATTAACAACTATGACCAAGTCGGTGACCCATGATAGGGATATTTAAGCATCAAATTGTAGTATCTTCCCCAAGCACTTGACAAGGACTCTCCTTTATACTGCCTAAATGATAATATCTCTTCTCAAAGATTAGTTGTACAACAAAATGGGAAGACTAGTGCTTGTTCATCACTTATGCTTGTCCTCAACTCAAAAACTTGCTTGTGCAACCTGGTGACTTTCAAAAACCCATAAGAACCATAAAAAAAAAAAAAGAAAAAAGAAAATCAATAGATATGTGCAAATAACCAAAAATCATTTAATAAAAAATAAAGAAAATATATTTTTGTTTTTCTAGTTTTGCAATTTTTTTGGATTTTAAAATTAAAATGACTGGTTTTCGATAGTCCTAAAAACTGAAATTAACACCAATCATTCCCCAGCAACGACGCCAAAAATAGATATGCTTGTATTTTAAACTCTTTATAAAAGCACAAAAATTTATCGACCAGTGTATCGGATGCGTATGCAGTAATAAAATATCAATGAGAACTAAATCATATACATAAAGAATGAGGGCTACCACACATAACTCAAGTCAACATCGTCATCACCATCAATCATCAATACAACATCAAGACAAAGACAACAACAATAATAATGAGTCGAAACTAAGTAAATAGTAACACAAGTAAACATGGGGTGACACACAAGCTTAAGTTAATTGCAATGCATTAACAACATTTTATTATCTTTAAATAAAGTAAACAAATCAACACTGGAGCACTTACACTTTAGAACAATCCTGGGAATCTAGGAGTCTTGAGTAATAGCAACTACTTAGGGGGTTGATATAGGTAGCTCGAATAACTATACCTCCTATATCTAAACGAAAAAGGACAATAGTCTCATCTAAGGTCCATAGCCATTACACATCTTTACTTAATCTCAGTTCCTAACATCATCTATTTCACCCGTGCCCATAAACATGAAATAAATCATGTTACTTTACTCCAAGCTTAAGCAAATGTTATGCCGATACCATTTACCTTATCAACTACCCGCTGAGCCATTCATAAATGTCGTTATATCATTATAAGGGTAGCTTAAGCACCTAAACTACTATGCCCACGTTAAACAAGGTTGCCACTCCTTGGACTAGATTATACAACATACGCACATGCATCACTCATTAATTATTAAGTCGTTTTAAAGTTTTAATTCATTTAAGATGCATATCCTAACATACAACACGCAAGTTACTGCGTACCTTATCTATTCCGTATAGAGATCAAAAGATAATCTAGAAGAATTAGAAACCAAATCCAAATATTTATTCAAAAGATTAAATATATAAGCAATCTAATTATTTATTAACTTACATTAAGTTCTTATTAAAACTCATCTTATGTTTTCATTTAATCAAACATGAAAATAGAAGCCCTGCCATGGCTATGAAGATCGTCTCACCAAGATATAGACAGTTCTCCATTGTCTGTCAAAGTATTTCTTTTTTCTTTGTTTAAGATTATTTATCATAGAAAAATTATCACATCATTCATTCCCAAAACATTCATATTTCTTAACAAACAACATTTGAGACAATATATTCCCTATGCTAATTATGATTTAAGCCTTCACATTAAGCTAAGCCAAATTACAAGTTATTAAACATACATAATCTTAATCTTAGCCATGTTGACTAAAATTTAATCATTTGATTCAATTACTAAGTCAAGTTAATTAAACTTAATCAATCTAATTCATTTTAGCTTACTAAAGTTCATTAGGTCAAGTTCAACTTACTTTTATTAACTAAGTTCAGTTTATACTTAAGATCCATACTAAATCTAATTAGGTGTTAAACCTATTATATTTCAAGTTACATTGAGTATAAACATAATTTAACTTAGTTAAGTTGTATAGAATTAGTCATTTACTCTAGTTACTGAATCATATTCACTTTTTTTACTAAAACATTGTTATTTGTTATATAAGACTTAATTAGTCTATGTCATTTTAGTTCATTAAGTCTATTAAGCCAAGTTGGATTTAGGTTGATTAACTAAGTTCATTTTATATCTAAATGTTCTAAATTTGTGTAATAAATTCTTTAGTCTGTTGGTCTTTAAGAGATCATAAAATAATATACACAACTACATACATTTAACTAGTAAAACCATTGTGCAAGTTGATTTGGAAATGTTGTAGTCTAAAACAAAAAAAAAAATTAGGCCCTAATGATTTTAAAATTTCAAAAAAGTTAAAAAATAAAAGTTATTGATCTCTTTTTAAGCTTTCCATAACATTTTAAATCACCTTAATTCAAGTATGGATGAAAAAGTTATGATTAAAATACAAAACAGTGTCGTGCTGGAAAAATTTGATCCGATGAGATAACTCTGTTCATTATGGCCGTGATTTGGGATGGATAATTCAAAAATTCATGCTCCAAGGAGATCACAGGCCATATCATGCCCGTGATGAATAAGGTATCCTAGTTATGTGTTTTCCTTGTCTTTTTACCCTACTTAAACCACTTATTCACCACATACTTTAATAAAATCATCCTAATAGTTGCATACAATATCAAAATCATAAATAACAATCGTTCTAAACATATTTTCATCATTATATATCATCAAGCCTACTTCATCAAACCCTTCTTCCATTAAAGGATTACCAACTAACTTTCTAGTTACATGTTCATGTACCTCCTATCCATCATCTTTTCTACAAACGTAACTTATATCTAGCATCAACTCAACATATATATATATATATATATATGTAAACAATAGTTAAACCAAAGGAAATGGCAACTCACCTTTTTGGCAAAACAATGCAATTTAGTCTTCTTTTCTTGTTGTTGGAGCTTCTTCCGCTATTCTAATATGATTTCTACTTCCTATCTTCTTTTCTAACCTTGATTCCTCTCCTAATCTTCTTGAAACTGAGATTTGGAGTGATTGTTTGGAAGAAAGAAAAGAGAAAAATGAAGGAGAAGAAGAGGAAAAAAAAAGTAATGATAGAAGGGAAGAAAAAGAAAAGGGAGGCGAAGGAAGGAAAAGGATAAGGAAAGGAAAAAGGATAAAATAAAAAGATATTTTAGGATGAGGGCATTAAGTTTAGAACTTTTAGATCAATACCTTTAGTTCCGAAAGTGTGTAGAAGATAATTTCAGAATCTTTAGGTTATAAATTAAGAACTTAATTTAGGAGCTTAATTTATATCAAATTAATATTTAATTTGAGCTTGATTTAAGAACTAATATTTTTAGATAGGTAGGTGATTTCAAAATTGATAGGTATTAGGATATGAAATTTTAGACTAAAGTCTAGGGATTTAAGAATCCACTAAATATTTAAACAACATGTTTAAGGGTTTAAGAATTTGAAATCTCAAATTTTAACTAAATTAATCACTAATTTAATTATGTTAACTTGTTTAATTATTTCCTATAATTCAATTGATTTATTTAATCTATCTAAACTCAGTTTCTAGCTTAGGTGAATGTTTTGGTTATTTCACTTGCACATGAAGAACGCTCATGAAAAATATACAACTCATTCCCTTTATCTCAAATTAGTTGTACTGTGGTTTAGTTCTACTACAACTGTCATGGAACTTGGATTCACTGTGTATTGTTCCATGTGATTCTAATCTTGTGCTTGGAGTGTTAAAGGGGACACTCTTGGATCTAAGCTAACGTGCTCTTGGTTATTGGACAAACACTTCTTCTAAAGTTGTAAGCGCTCAATTGAGTTCTTGGAGTGGTGCTCTACATGATTGATATAGTTGTTGCACAAATTTGTTGTGGTTACCTTGTTTTAACTTAGTTTCTACTACTTAATTTGCTCGGGCATGTGCATATTGGAGTTCGACAAAGGGTGTTGCAACAAGTTGGTGCTATAATCATCATAGAGGAGGAATATGGTTCTATCATTGAACTTGGTCAGCTTGCTACTATACTTGGTTTTGGAACATGACAACTTAGATCCTTTGAAAAATTGTTGTCTCATTGTGGAACTCTTGACATTGGTTCAACTTGAATTTACTCGGAGATTGTGTTATGTTTGACACTTGTTCTGTTCCATAGACATCCTATTGATGTTGCTTGATACTTGGATTCTCCACTATTTGTTCAGCTTGCACTTCATCTCTTTCGGCCGCTATCAACTTGACTTAGCAATCTATAATTCAAGGACTTCTCAATGTTCTATGTTATGGGTCAGGTATGCAGCATATCAATTACTATATAGAAACTTTAGGAAAATTTTCAACTCTATTTCATTTAGAATTTCTCAAAATACTAAACATAAAAAGTTATAGATCTCTCTCATATTTCCATAGGATCTTGAATCACAACAAACAGATGTCGAATGAGAGAAATACCTACAATTTACAAAACTGTGTCAAGCTGAAACTTTATGTACTATAATGCATGTGTAGTAATTTCACAAATTTTTTTACCCTCATTCTTTCCCAATTTTATAGAACTCAAAACATGAAAATTGTAGAACTACCTCTTATCTTTCCATGTAATTTTCAATCATGTCGAAAGGAGCTCATATGAGATAAATATATTGAATTTATGACACTGTGTTGAATGATGAATTAAACCACTTTTAGTGCTGCAACAATAACTTCAAGCCCAATTTTGACCATGATGCATTCACAATTTTGCAAGACATAAACATGAAATTTTTTAGTATATCTCTTATCTTTCGATAGAATTTTGAACCACACTAAAAAGAGGTCGAATGAGAAAGTGCTCATTACGGAGGAAATAAGAAGTTACAGGAGTTACAGGTCTTTTGGCTTTTCAAAGTAACACCCTTTAATGTCCAATAGACGTTTCTTTAATAAATAAGGGGTTACTATTTAATAAAAAAGCCGTTTCTCAAAAAGTAACGGACTGTCAAATCGATAGGTTTGGGGACAGGTTATGTCACTTGAATGTCTGGCTGTTTTCTTTACTATGGAAATCAACATGACTAGGCACACGGCTTGTCCCAAAGTTGTGTCCTTTTGTAAACCCCGGTTTTCATAGTAACTAAGTAAGCTCCGTAAATCGGAAATCAAAACCCTAAATAGGATTAGTACAAGTAACCTAGAAACTCTAATTCCGGCTTTTCTTAGATTTCTATGTAAAAGAACTTCTATAAGATAAATTAATGCGGATTATTGTTTTATAGTATATTTCGAACCATACAAAATTTTGATTTCGAAAAATTTTCTATTCTGAGCTTTCCCGAGCTTCATTACAGAAAAGCGAGCCCCGGAACTAGAAACTCAGAAAAATATTCCGGAATACTCGTTAGAACCAGAATTTTATAAAGATTTCAAAAATATATATTTTATAATTTTTTGGGCTATAAAAATTACAGTTATACCATTTTTCCCGTATTTTCGTTACTATCGGTAAAGTAGATGTTTTATCTACTATTTATTACTATTCACAAGTACAACCTACTACACACATACCCATACCCTATTCTTACAACCTTTCAATCACTCAATTCATTTTCTTTTCCAAGAAATTTTGTCTCTTAACAAATCATTACAATTAATACAATTTATTACACAAATTCAAATTTGAAATGAAATCAAATATCTCCCTCTCACTCCCTTCATTGGCCGGCGCAAATCTCCATATTTTTCCCCCCAATTTGTTTCATTTTAACTCCTTTTATTATATAAACAAACCCTAAATCCACCTAATATAAATACTCCTTTACTTTCTCTCTCTTCACTTTTCATTCCATTTGTTCCAAAAACTCTCAAACCCTCTCTTTTTTCCTTTCTTTTCTCTTCTTCTTTGCTTTGTTCTTCTTAAGAACAAGCTACCACCATTTTCTTTCCTTTCTCATACACACTTTTCTTGCAAATATTTGAGGTAATCATTCTCTTTTAACTTCCATAGGATGTTGTAGGATGATATTATGGGTGTTTCATGCATCAAAGGATATTCCACAAGCTTAAAAAGCTATGGATGATGATGCTAAAAATTGAAACACTCCTCTTGTTGATGATCTCTTTTTGTTATTAGTATATTTGTTATCTTGAAGGCTTATTTATATTCTTATTTTGTGATAACTTGTAGATCTAGAGTTTTACAAAGCTTTAGTTATGTTTATGTGTAGATCTAGAAGTTTAAGGCCTACTACCCAAGTTTTTCTTATGTGTTCATGGTTGTATTTTGAGTAGATCTTAGATTTGAGTTTGAATGAAAAAGTAAATCCGTAACTTGTCAAGGCACCATTTTAAAAACCCCCTTTCAAGTCTTAAAATGGAAGTTTTTGTTGAGAAAATGCAGGTTTGATGGATGTATATCATCAAAACTTCATCTTCCAAGAATCAAAGTTGATTTTCAAAGTTTATTTTCAAAAACAAAAATTGTATTTTCTGATCAAGACAAAGATATAAAATAAAAACATGTTTTCTAACTCAAAAATGAGGATTTTATTCAAGAAATGAAGGGTTCTTAAGATATAATATGTAATGGGTTGTTTTTCATGAGTTTTGATGAATTTTCTCAAGAGATATGCTCAAAATAAATTTATGAAAATTCGGATCTAGACCAAGACCCATTTTTGGAACCCATCATTCAACTTTAAAATGAAGATTTAGACAAAAATATAAATGGCTCTTGGTATTGATATCTTAAGGAATGAATTTTCATAAGTTTAAATGAGTTTTCCTAAAAAGTATTTCTTAAATCAAGAGTTTTGTAAAAGACAAAATTTAGGTCTTGTTTTTATTGTAAACTTCAAAGAGAAAATTCGTAATTAAGGGGAGACCAATTTTGAAAACCTCCTTTTAGATCTCAAAACAAGTATTTTATATTGAAAATGGAATGCCTTGATGATAAATAATATAGGAAAATTATTTTCATTGAACTAAGTAAGTTTTAGTAAAGGAATTACTCAAAACAAGACAATGAGTTTCAACTTATAAATTTCGGTTTTATGAAAATGGATTTTTAGAAGTTTCATTTGAACTTTATATTTGGGATTAAATAAGTGTGTAATCTCTTGATTTTGTTTTAAAGGTCTTCTTGCAAGTTTAAGACTAAAATAAGTTAGTCTAAGTAGTTAAATAGAGTAGAAATAGCAATTCTTCTTAAAGGCTCAAATTTTGGATTTTCGCCACCCTACTGTACAGTATGTTTCCGACCCTTAGATGACCTTAAAATTTTGAATTAACTTTGGAAATAGATAGCTCTTTCGAAGTAGATAGAAATCGGTATATTATAAGCTTAATTCCGAGTTAAAATGAGTTAGATATGACCTTTTTAAGTTAAAAATTCAACCTATGCGAAAATTGACGAACTTAGTAAATAAAATTGTTAAGTTTAATAGAACTTCATAAGAGATACTCATTGAGGGTATTCTTTGTACTTAGGTAATTTGGAGGACGGGTTACCACTCCCTGAGGACTATTACGACTAGTGGATTTCACTACATGGACATGTGAGTTCATTTCTCAATTAATTATGCTCTTGGGTGTGTTTGTAGTAGTAGTGGCATTAGACTTAGGAAAAGATAAAATTGTGATTGAATGGTGATCTAAACTTGCATGAATGAACGATAAGTATATCGAGGCAAGCTTTGTTGCAATAACCTTGTATAAGCTAGTATAGATTTGGAGTGTCTGAAATCTGTATGATCACTTTTAAATTATTTAATTAATATGCCATAATTATATGAATAAATTATACATGCATATCATGTAGTGAGTCACATATCATTGTCGAGTATGCCTTTGGTGGGACAAAGGTGTATTTGGGAGGCAGCGGTCTTTAATGAAGGGGACTAGGGTTGCATGACTTATGGACCACCCCATTCAAAAAATGAAAACTATGGTTGCATGACTTTGGACCAACATTAAAATTGTGGTTGCATGTCTTATGGACCACCCCATTAAGATTGGGACTATGGTTGCATGTCTTATGGACCAACATTGGAGCTGTAGTTGCATGACTTATGAACTACCCCAAACCGAATGGAGTGCGTAAATCCATTCACATATGACTACCGGAAAGTCATATGCTTGCTTGCTCATTTGCTTGTGCATTCATATGGTTGCTTGATTATAACTTGCTTGTATAGATATTTTAAGCTTGATCGAGTATGTTACTTGGAAAATGAATCTCACTAAGCAATTAGCTTATACCCCAATAGTTTTTGTTGCAATGTCCCTATTTTTTTGTTGCTCCGAGAGGACACTTTGTGCAGGTTTATCACATTGGATTAAAGTGCTTTTGAGGAAGTCGGGACCTAGTATAGGCGTGGACTTCTAGAAAAATCTCTTTAATGTAGACTCAGATATTTGTAATTTGGAGCTAAATGGTGTAGACTCCTATTATTTTGGCAGGGGTATGCCCCCTTGGTTTTTGTAAAATTTAACTATTTATCTGTTGTGATTTCTATTCTTAATGCTATGAATGCTTTCTTAAGACTACTCAATTCAAAGTGTGATCCTAAAAGTTGTGAAAGTACACCTTACACCCGATATGTAAACTTATGGGATGACTAAGATTGTCATACTTAAGTTTAAATATCGAGTGTGGTGGACTATCGCGTTTAGGGTACCCTTTGGGGCGTGACACCTTTACTGTGGTCTTTTTTCTTCACTGACACAACTTGGGACACGGCTTGTCCCAAAAATGTCCCTTGCAAAGTTAATTTTCCAGATTGACACGGTTTGGGACAGGTCGTGTCTCATAAATGTCTTCCAAAAGCTTGATATTTAGCTCTTAATTTTGCTTCTTTCTTATAATGGTTGAAAGACATGGCTTGTTCTTATCATGTTGAGTTCTTCTTGATCCAAACTTTACAATTTTGACCCGTCTACGCTTTCTTTGAAAAATATCTCCTTTAAAGACCTGAAAGCTTAACTCCATTAATTCAAGTGCTAAATTCCCAATAAAAATGACCATCAAACATATGTTTTAGCACTCATAAAATAGGAATAATTTTGGTTCATCAAATTCCCCCACACTTAAACACTTGCTTGTCCTCAAGCAAATAATTTAAGAATAAAGAAAAAACCATCATCAAATATGCTCAGAATTTTTCACAAGTGAAAACTTACATGGCATTCATAAATCATTTTAGATCATAACAACTTGCTTTTGTACCTATTGCTCAAATCTATCATTTATGTGTAGATAGCATACCAAAATCAAAATTCTAAGGCTAATCCAGGTAAGTTAAACTTTACCCTTACCAATTAAAAATAGCTTCAAAGTCACAAAATAAACACGAAGTCAAACAATAGCAAAAGAGACCCAGTTATACTTCACCACTTATTAACAAATATATAAACTCTTCAACTACTTCTTTAAGCACAACAATCTAAAGTGAAAGTAATTGTATCTGTTCTTCCCCTGGATTTTCTCCCTCTAGTTAAAAATCTCTTCAAAAAAATTGTTTTTTAGCCTTCAGAGGGACGGGTTTTTGCCTGCTTCTTTTCCTTTTCCTCTGGATAGGGTGTAGCTTGCATCTTTTCAACTTTCTTTTTCAAGTTCATCTAATGAACTTTTGCCTTTCCGCCCTTCTCGTTATAGTAAGTTCATCGAGTCGGCACATCCCAAGCTCATTACCCAAGTGACCAGGTTTTAAAGGGATCCCATCGAACTCTCTACTCACTCTAACCTTCAAGTTAGGATACTCATAACTCAAATGCTTAAGTCATTGGAGTATAGGCTTTTTGATTTTTTCATCAATTGTATATAAGAAGCATGCTATTTGTATTCAATTTAGCACAACAATTGATTATTTCCAAAGAGATTTATTCTAAAAAGGATCACCAAGTGATGAACTTCATATGCTCTTTCACCAAAGATTAGGAGGGCTCTCAAAATATTTGAAAAGAAAATATATAAATCAACAAGCTTATAACCACAACTATTTAACTTTCAACTAAGGACTTCGATCCACTTTTAGACTCTAGATTCGATCCCTAATTAGCAAGTAAGTTTACCACACTAAGATTTCATCCTACAATTTCAACTAAGTATACTAATCACAAAATAGATGAGTAAGGTACTATAAGTCGCTTTTTAATATGAATGCTAATTAACAAAAGAGTATATTTCAAGATATATCATTAAAGCACATTTGCTAAGTGTAATTGGGGAACTTTGATAAAATTTCAAAATCAAGCTCAAAATAATGGAAAACAGAAAAACAAATTATTCCTTTCAAAAATATCCCTCCCCCACACTTAATTGGGACATTGTCCTCAATGTCAAAAACATATTCAAAAATGAGGAAAGAAAAAGAAAATGAACTTCCCTGTTTAAGTACCAACATTCGGCTGCAAGATAGTCATATTTTCAGCAAAATTGAGCAACTGGGATTTTCTGCCTTATTTCCTCCAAAATTCCTATTCTTCAATTAAGAACAAAACTTAGCCATCAGAAAAAGATATGATCATGAGTTCAAAAATAAATAAAATAAAATAAAAAGAAAAGTTAGACATGGGTTGCCTCCCAAGAAGCACACTTTTTTAACGTCGTTGGCTCGACTTATTAACAAAAAATGATACTCTTATCCACTAGGATCCCAAACAAATGTGTCCTAGACACAAGTTTTTATCAAAATTAGCAGAAACTTGCTTCTCATCCTGGTTTTCTTTTTAAGCACAACAAGATTCAGCAAAATTTCAGAAATTTTTCATGGGGAGAGGGTATTGGAAAATTGGTTCTATCACAAAATCAATATATCCAATAGCTCATGATCTCCCAAACATCCAATGATCTCAACAGATGGGAGAAATTAATATCTTCAATTGCTATCTTTTCCATCTCTCTAAACATCTCTTCTTCTGGGGTAACTTGAGGAATGTCCTCCATATATGTGTTCTCAATAATTGGAGTACTAGGGAAAGGATTAAGATACAACACTTTAGTCTCCTCAGAATCATCTTTTTCTTAATAGACTCCAACTTATCTTCATGATTGTTTAGATTACCCTATGATCTTCAATTTCATTTTTCTTCTCTACCAATTCATCCTTCAATTTTGATGACTCCTCCAGTTGTATATTTAGATCATTTTCTCTTGATGCATCGAAAGGACTTGTAATTATCTCCACAGCTACTTCCTTATTTCTCCCAAGAGTTTCTAAAGATTCAATCAACCTACTTACCCTCTTGAGATGGTCCTAGAAGAGTGGCCAATTCTTCTAAACTTATGAGTTTGTAAATTCTAGGAGCACAGGATTGCCATGAGTCTGCTTCAAAAAGCGCTTGCATCATCCTAACAAACAATCCATGTTATCATTTCTTGAATCAATGATCCGTTCCAAAATAGATTTTTCTTGAGGATCTTTTTCAGTATGGTTCAAGGAGGAAGATGGTGTGTTTAATGTAGCTTGAAGCATGGTCATAATGTGAATGTGAAGAAAAAAGTGAGCAGGTCTCTCCCACTTTGACATTCAAAAGTGCAATGTCGTCCACCCACTCCTTGCAAATCATATCATTAAGAGTCATAAGGTCAGTATCTGGAAATTGTTGATATGAATCAATAGAGGATAATGCATATGTATAAAATGAGTTAAAGGATGACAATATGGATTAGGGCATTTATAAGACTCATGATCACCTCCACAATACAAACACAAAAATCCAATGAAATTCATAGTTCACACAGTCATGAAAAATCAAGAACACCTTCACTCAAAACGAATTACCCCAAAAAGCATAAAAAAAATGGTTACAGTAGTAGATACTAAAGCTTTTCCTATTATTGGCATATCAGATCCCCGGCAACGGCGCCAAAAACTTGATGATTGCCTTTAAGCGTAGTTTTAAATTTATAAAACCTGTTCTTAATTCACTATAAAGGCAATAGGCAGTATACCTATCGATTACAGAATAGAATTTATATGGGTGTCGTCCTCTAGGATTTGGATATCAAGCACTAGTATTACCTTTTCTCTACTATGTAACCGATAATTTTGATGATTATTATTTTATCTAATTTACTTTGAACAATATTAACACAAATCTAGTACCAAACAAGCAAGATTCAATAAGAACAAATGATCCAGGTTTTGTCTTACCTCCAATTTATCATGTGAATCCTTGGCAACCTATATCAGATAATTAAGATTTTAGTTCTAAGCTATAGAGTTCCTTGAGCAAATTGTTAATTCTTTCGAATCTAACAGTTTATCTAAACCTAGGTTAATCAATTAGGATGTCTCCTCAATCAATAGCAACCTAAATTTGCATTAATAACATGAACTCATTGAAATTACAATAGTCACAGAAAATTCTTGCTATTCTATGTCTAGAATTACAAACGAATCTCATCAATTACATAGATCAATTCATGAAAGCAATCTTTCAATTAACTTAAATGAAAATTAAACATAAATTTGCATTCTGGATATACAAATTTAAGAAACAGTTAAGAAACATGCAATTGAACAAAGAGCATCAATCTTTTATTAAACCCAAATCCTCATCACAAAATAAAATTAGAGTTCAACAAAACCTAGATCTGAAAAATTACTCTTCCATAGTAATTAACAAGAATATGAAATTCTAGAAACAAACTAGAATTCATGATATCACCCGAGAAAATGAAGCTCAAAATTGTGGACCTTCAATCCAAGATAATCTTGACTTGTTGAAACTTTGAAAAACTTTCGTATGAATTCTATATGTGTTCTTTCTCTCTTCCTTTCTGCTGTTGATTCTTCCTCCATCTTCAATTTATAATGATCTTTGCATAAATGGAATTAAATGTTCATTGATGGAGGAAATGGGAAGTTATGGGAGTTACGGGTCTTTTGGCTTTTCAAAGTCTCACATAAATGGAATTGAATGCTCATTATGGAGGAAATAAGAAGTTACGGGAGTTACGGGTCTTTTGGCTTTTCAAAGTAACACCCCTTTAATGTCCAATAGACGTTTCTTTAATAAATAGGGGGTTACTATTCAATAAAAAAGCCGTTTCTCAAAAATTAACGGACTGTCAAATCGACAGGTTTGGGGACAGGTCATGTCACTCGAATGTCTGGCTGTTTTCTTCACTATGGAAATCGACATGACTACGGACATGGCTTGTCCTAGAGTCGTGTCCTTTACTGTGGTCTTTTAGGACACGGCTTGTCCCAGAAACGTCCTTTGCAAAGTTAATTTTCCATATTGACACGGTTTGGGACAGGTCGTGTCTCATAAATGTCTTCCAAAAGCTTGATATTTAGCTCTTAATTTTGCTTCTTTCTTGTAATGGTTGAAAGACATGGCTTGTTCTTGTCATGTTGAGTTCTTCTTGATCCAAACTTTACATTTTTTACCCGTCTTCGCTTTCTTTGAAAAATATCTCCTTTAAAGACCTAAAAGCTTAACTCCATTAATTCAAGTGCTAAATTCCTAATAAAAATGACCATCAAACATATGTTTTAGCACTCATAAAATAGGAATAATTTTGGTTCATCAGAAAGACATATTCAATTTTCTAAACAATGTTAATGCTACTAATAGGGACACTAACAGTTTAGAAATAGCAAATTCAAGCCCAATTACAACGCTAAGGCAATTAGAATTCCTCAAAACACAAAGCATGAAAGTTTAAGATCTCTTTATTATCTAGAGCAATTTGTATCTCTTCAATTGGAGCTTGGATGAGGAAGATATGATCAATTTTCCAAACAATGTCAGAGCTACTATAAAAATTTTACTGCTAGTGCTGGTTCCTACTCTCAAATATTGCTTGGTCTATTCTCTGTATGTGTGGGCTTCTATGCGGTTCTCCCAAACTTGGTCTACAATTGGACTTCAAATTTCACTTGCTTGGTTCACTGCTACTAAATGGCAACTTGATAAATGTCAATTTTGAAATAACCTAAAAATAAATAAAATATAATGAAGGGCGAAATGGGAAGTCAATTTAAAGAGGGAGGATAGTTTTATAACTAATATTTCAAGTTTAAAAAGATACATTGGTTAAATCCAACATATAAAATTTTGTCTAGAATGGTAATTGTCCTTTTCATGCCTTATTTCCAATAACAACAATAGAAAAATATTTCTCCTTTCTAACACAGGCATTGATTCTTAGGAAATTGTTGGAGGATCACAAGGTTAGGAAAGTTTTCCCTCACACTAGTATGTTTCAATAAACGAACATGATGTGTTTGACCAATTGCAATCAATCAAATTAAATTGAATATCCTATTCCTACTTTGTGACTAGTATCTAAGCAAGTGTACCTATCAATTATAGTATCAGCAAAAGCACAAGGGTTGTTTCTCTAGGACATGTAATTACTAATAGTTATCCTAATTCCACTATCTAGTTAATATAATCCAAGTGATATTAATATATTTAAACAACTAATTAATTTATTAACCCTAGAAACAGTGAGTATCAACGTTTCTAAGGATATCATATCACAAAACTATCCCTAATCTTGATTCACCACTAACCCTATTTCTAATTCCTTACATAATATTCATTAATGGGTTGTTTAAGTTCTTGAACTATAGGAATCCCTAATTTCATCAATATTTTTTTAAAGATAATTGAATTCTAACACTTTATGTCTAATTGAAATGTCTTTCGTCATTAGATGCATAAAAAGTTGCATTAGAGTTCATGATTCCTTAAAAGGATTCAATCTTTATAAAAAGTTCATATAGTATATGTGTAGATCCACATTCAAACTTCTCAGTTCATACTATATCTATCTTATCTATCAATCCATCGATCAAATTAATAAGAATCATGTAATGAATGTAATAGTGTGGCCATATCAATTCAAAGAACAATCAAAGTAGATGAAAAATTCAATAAAAGTACAAACTTTCACTAACAAAATAATCCAATCTCCACATTAAGGTTAGGGTTTCTCAAGATCTAGGGTATAAATATATATTTTTTCATAAAATAAGAACTACATGATAGAATAAGGAAAAATAGTCAGGAGATATGATTACGACCCTCAAAGATAAAGTCTTGTGATCTTCAATAAACTCTTATGTTTCTCTATTCTAAAATACCTATTTTTCTCTCTAGGGTTCGTAGGAATGAAGATACATCCCCCAAATGATGAGTAAGGAGCGTTATTTACAGAAAACAACGAAATAGTTTATACACAAGCATCTTGCATGGCTGTGCAGGATGGTCATATAGGATGAAAACTCATGATTTTCAACCAAAATGACTTTGCACAATCCTGATCACAGCCTATGAGGGAACCCATGTAGGTTCAAAAATGTCTTGATCATTTTCCATCTTCTACACATGCATGATATACAGCTTGTGTAGCTCCTTGTGTACTTCAAAAATGCTTGCTAGTCACTTTTTGTTTTCCATGCCAGTGTTTTGCACAGCTTGTGTAGAAAAGTTGTCACACCCCGAAGGATACCCTAAACGTGGCAGTCCGCCGTACATAATATTAAAGCCTAAGAATGACCACCTCAGTCACGCGAAGGCTTCCATACTATGTACAAGGCGTCTAACACATAAAGGAGACACATTGGAGAAATACATTTTATATTGGTACACTTGAGTAACAATGTAAAGGAAATACAATTTACTATACTTCATATGCAAATCACTATACTTCATATACGAATTACTATACTTCAAAATGTAAATCATTAAACTTCAATTACATTCATCCATAGACTTCCTTACGTAAACTATTACAAGACAAATCATAAAACTAGCTGATAACTTCAAACATTCTTATTATTTGCCAAAATCTCGAAGTCATACTCGGCTCCAACCATCACGGTCCCCACTTAACATTCTTGAGATAACCTGTTCATTTAAACAACTATTGGGGTATAAGCTACACTAGCTTAGTAAGAATTCCCTTAACTCCATACCATAACAGACAAGTTATAATCAATCATATGCTATGCATGAACAAACACATAAGCAAACAATTATGTATGGGTATCCGGAACCCACACACAGAACGGATTTACGCCCTCCGTATCTTGGGTTAAGAATGGTATTAAAGTCTACACGACCGCATCTAGTCCCCAAGCCCTTGGCTCTTAGCACTCGACTCGGCTAGGCTCATCTAAGGAATGCATTCACATGCGCCTTAGTACCGCTGAATGAGCTCTGATATCGGGCTCGTCATCCCAGCGAGTCTTCGGACCATACCAATCGACTTGCGTAAGAGTAGCATGCTACCAATGCAATATGTCCGATGCGATGCATGACCAATTTAATTTTTGCTTAGGTCAAAATATTCATACATTCTTTAGAGTGACCAACCAATATCACAATATGAACAGTGCAGTTATCCAATCGAATCATGGTTTCGATATGCTTTATTATTCTTTAGCATACATTCATCACAGTCTCATCATATATCCCATCCCCATTCATATCGATTTTTATCTTGTTCCTATAATTCTAATGCGACTAACTACAAGCACAAACAGGTAACAAAATAAGGAGAAAACTCACTCAGCCATTGGACCACCCATCTTCTACTAATAATAATTCGGTGGCAGGGAATCGTCGATTTCGGGATCTCCTAAAAAGGAAGAAATACTCTAATAAGTATTTCAACTCAAACTAATCCAAACGATTTCATACGAACTATCAAATTCGCATTTCTCGTGCTAAGCGGGAATTCCAACTTAAAACGGCCATAACTTGGTCATTTTAACTCGGAATCTCGCAAATTATATATCGATTTCTATCTACTTCGAAAGATCTATCTAATTCTAATATTATTTTCAAGTTTTGAAAAACATTTAGATCTCGAAACAGAGGGATCAGATCTGATCAGTATTCCGAAAAAATAGTTTTGTAAATGTTTGTAATGTTCCTACTATATAAATTAGCTATACATGAAATATGAGTGATTTCCTAACATGAATGTCATGAGATGAGCTTAATGTATGCATGATCTTGATGATTTTTGCTAAAATGAAATTTTATAACTTTTTATTTTGCAATACCATAATAACAACTACTTATGAAAAGTCTAGTTTTCTAACTTTGATCATTTCCATTTGTTTTGGATTTATTACTTAAGAAAATATAATTATTTTTGTTAAAATTGAGTCTTCATTATATATATTACTTATGACCTTCATTTCTACATAAAAATTTCCATTTTACACTTTATAAACATGTTTTCAAGTAAGGTTATTCCAAAATCCGAATTTGGTAAAATTGGTTTTTGAGTGATTCCTTTAAGTAAAAATCATTTGATATTTAGAAAATTAGGGCTCAATCATACATAACCACTAAGGACTTCATTCTTACTCAAATATTTGCATTTTACACTTTGCAAATATGTTTTTCAATATGATTTACTCAAAAATCCGAATTTTAGAAAATCCACTTTTTGAATGATTCCTTTGGGAAAAACTTGTTTAATGCATTAAAATTTAAAACCTATTACTTAAGGACTCCATTCATTACAAAAAACTTTCATTTTGAGCTTGGATAATAGGTGTTCTTATGGCCTTCATTTAAAATTACGAATTTCACAAATTGACTACTAACTCAAAATTTTCTATCTTGATTCTACTTTTTGTTTTACACATTGCTCATATCCAAACTCATTTCAACTTATGGAAATCACCACTTAATGATACCTATTACCTATACCCTTCATTTTTCACATAAAACATGAGTTTTTGAGTTGATATGTGGGTTTTCAAAATTAGTCTTGACTGGGATCCGAATTTACAAAATTCATTTTTGGATATATCTTTTGATAAAATCTATCTAAACTTATGAAAATACATTCCTTACATATCCTATCCTAAGAGCCTTTCATTTCTTAAATAAAAACTTCATTTTTGCGTTGGAAAACATGTTTTTAAGATATGCCTTGGCCAAAATCCGAAAATGAGATTTTTATTTTGAAAATAACTTTTGAAAATCACCTTTGATTCTTGTAAAAAGAAGTCTTGATGATATACATATATTAAGCCTTCATTATCTTAAATAAAAATTATATTTTGACACTTGAAAAGTGGTTTTTAAATGGGGGTCTTGCCAAAATACGAATTTCACAATTTTGTTTGAGTTCAAAACTAAGATCTATACTTAATATGAACATAAACATAAAAGAAATGCATGGTAGTGAGCTATGAACTCATAGATCTAAACTTTACTCATCAAAATCCTTCATTTATGTTATCTATACCCTAAGCCCTTCATTTTAAATGAAAAATACACATTTTAAGTTGAAAAACAACTTTTCTAAATATGGTTCCATTTTCATCCGAATTTTCAAAAATGATTTTTATGAAAATAAAATAGATCTTGAGTTTTCTAAAACATTCCTACTATCATCATGCCATTACAAGTTGTTTATGAACATAAAACAAAAGTCTAATGCATGTATGAACCTAAAAACAACTAGATCTAGTTATAAATGCATGAATCACTATAATAGTTATGTGAATATGGATCTATGTATAAATCATAAGAAATAACAAAAATAACAATCAAATAACAAGATCTATGGCATAAACAAAAATCAAAGCTACAAAAGGTTAGATCTATAAAATATAACTACTTTAAACAAGAAAATAATAGTAATACAAGATAATAATAATGGGAAGAGGAGTGTTTCATTTTTGGCATCATCATCTTAAGCTTTTAAGCTTATGGAAGGTCCTTTGATGCATGAAACTCCCATTACACTTTACCTATATCACCTATGGAGGCTTTGAGAAAAGATTTGCTTAAAATCTTCAAGAATGGAGTGGAAGCAATTTTAGAAGTGGGGGCAGCTTGTTTTCATGCAAGAACAAGAGGAAATGAAGAAAGAAAAGAGGAAAAATGAGAGAGAAAAGTTAATGAATGGTAAGAAGAAAATGTGTAAATGAAAGAGAGAGAAAATGTGTGCATTAAATGAATAAAAGAGAGAAAAAAATAAAACAAAGGCAGATTTTGGGGGAGGGGTTCACGTGAATTGGGAGAGAGAGAGAGAGAGTGTTTTGTTGAATTTTGACTTGAAATTAAATTGTGTAATAAATGTGTATGTGTAGCTTTCTTAAGAAGGAGTGGAATATAATTAATTTAGTCAAAATAGGAGTAATTAAAGGACAATGGCAGCCATAAAGAAGGGGAAAAATCTGCCATGAAGTGTGAGATAATGTGTAGAAAGATTAAAGTGAAAAGGAAGTTATATGTATAAGGTGTACTTGAAGGTATGGGTTGTAAAAGTACTTTCTTAATAAAATAAATTAAAATAAAATAAAATTAGAAAATTTATTCCAAATATTTGTAGCAGATTTTTCATAATTAAAATTAAATAATTATTTGAATTATTTTAGTATTTTAACAAATATGTTACCGGTATGATCAAAATACGCGAATATGGGCTATAAATGATATTTTTTAACCGAAAAATTATAAAAAATTATTTTATGAAAATAAAAATATTTTTCAAATATTTTTAAAATATTAAATTAATTTATTTTATTTTTAATATCGGGCCTTAAACAGAATCCGATCCCGTAAAAGCCCGAACTAACTAAATTTTAGAAAAACAAAATTTTCTATAATATATAAAATATTTATCTAAAAATATAAGGCTTTATAAAAATAATAAAATTGTGTAATGAAATAAAAGTGAATAGTGCAAAAGACTAATCAATTACCGGTAATAATGGAAATACAATAAAAAGGTTATAACTATAATTTTTATAACCCGAAAAATTATATAACTAATATATTTGGAAATCTTATGAAATTATGAGTCTAACGGTACTAATTGGTATATTTTTTATATCTCGAGCCCTGGGACACACATTTCGAAGTCTGTATCCGAACGGGTTCGAAATAGGTCAAAAATTTACCAATCTGATATTTTTAAATAAACTTATATTACTATGAGCTATTCTACATATTTAAACTACATCTCGGCCTCTAGGGTTAGGGACGCTAGGTTGCCGAAGTTAAACTATTGCATTCCACTTAGGGTTTCCGGGTGATTTTCCGGTTTAAGTCTTTGCCAATTTGGAAACTGATTTTTTTTATTTATACAACGTATTTACTTTAAGAAATTTATTTCACATTTCATTTTTGTAAGTATTTAATATCTTTTAACGTTTTCAGAATTTTTGAATTATGTTTCATTTCCAAAAGTTAGTCGTTATTTACTTTTTAATAATTCGTTTTTGGGATCTCTATTACCCGATTTTATAAATCGGAGTTACGAATGGAATTTTTCGTACGTAGTGGTTTTGGAATTGAAATATGTTGAGTTCTTATTTTGTTTTTAAGAATTCTTATTTTTCTCAAGATTCGGAAATTTCTGGATTCGCTCGTGTTTTCGGACCAGTTGAAATTTGGTTTTAATTTGGAGTGATTTTTAGGATTTGTTTTCGAAATTCATCTTGAAATTATTTACTGAAATTTTCCAGGGCTTACAAAAGTCATGTATATTGTAAATCTTCACTTTGCATATTTCTTTATTAAATCTCCCTTAACTCATCCAAATATCTTCATTAGACTTAATATCTTCCTTTATTCCTAAAATTGACATTTTAACCAAATAAGTGTTCTTTTCTTTAATAATTCACATAAAATCTATATAATATAATATCAAAACAATAAGAATAATGAGTGTCAAGGTTCAATGGAAATTCATATCACATAATAGCATTCAACCTTCCAATTAAGATCATAGCAACTTCAAACCTTGGTACCTTTTGCTCAAACCTACTACAATGTACTTACCATACCAAAATCGAAATTTTAAAACTAACCCATGTAAGTCAAACTTTATCCTTACCATTTAATAACAGCTTCTAAAGTTGCAAAGTTAACATAAAGTCAAGCAGAGCAAAAGAGACTCAATTACACTTTAACCACCTATTTAAGAGTGTATAGCCCTTTCAAACACTTCTCTAAGGACACTAATGAAAAGCGAAGGTATTTTGTCCATTTTTCCCTAAATTTCCTCTTTCAACCTCTTCAAAAATTTTTAATTTTATCTCTCTTTTTTTTTAATTTTTAGAGGGGAAGGTTTTTGCCTCCATCGTTTTATTTTCCTTTGGATAGGTTTTTACCCGCTTCTTTTAAGCTCTTTCCCTCTATATTTTTCCAACTTTTGTTAGCAGCTAGGGTTAGACTTTACTCTTCTAAAGGACCAAAGCCTGCCCATACTAACTAAGCTTTTTATACTATCAGTTAAGTACATCAACTAATCAAATGATTTCCAAAGAGATTATTGTAAGAAGAATTGTCAAGTGATAAACTTCATATGTCCTTTCGCTAAAGATTAAATGAGCTCTCAAAATTTTTGAAAAGAAAATATACAGCCCAATAAGATTAGTAACATAACCAATTAACTTTTACTAAGGAATTTGATGCACTTTTGAACTCTAAATTCCATCATTAAATAGCAAGTAAGTTTGCCTCACCTGCGTTTTATCATACAATTTTGACTAGGTATGCCAAATTCAAAGTAAGTGAGTAAAATACAAAATTGGTTTTAATTATTGAATGTTAAACTCAATAAAAAGCTTGAATGAGTATAATTTTAGGATTTTTAAAATTCTTCACAATTCAATTCATTTAAGTGGGGGATTTTTTTAATAGAAGTGCATAATAATCTATTAAAGTACAAAACAAGACCGCCACTTAATGTAATCTTTCCAAATTATCCCTTCCCCACACTTAGAGCAAGACATTACCCTCAATTTCTAATAAAGTAGATAAAGCCTAAGAAGGAACCAAAAAAAAGGAAAATAAAAAAAAAGGGATTGAGACTTCCCCGGTTTTAGATTGTCAACATAATGACGTAGCAAAGAAGTCATTCAAGTGGAGCTAAATTCAACAGCAAGTCATATGGATGAGAACTCAATAGAAGTTTATGATGCACAAAATCACAAATAAAGAAATAAAAAGTAAAAAAGAGAGCTAAAAGATACCTAAAATTTAAACTATCCTACAAAGTTGTACAGGACCATAAGAAATAGCATTAGTCTTTTTAAAAATAAAAAATAAAAATCAAGTAATCAATCAATCATCTTCATGTTGATCTTCCTCACACTTAAAGCTTGAAATTTCTCCCATTTATGAATGTTTAGAACTTACATCTATAAAATACAAAGCAAGGACTAAGGATAGTGACAAAATAGCTAAGAAAAAGGAACTAAACATACCTATGTTAGACAATAGCTCCCGCCCATGAAGCGTTATGTTTTAAAGTCCTTAGCATGATGTTAACCTTTCCTCCTGGATCCCGTGGGAATGTTTCCACTCCCATATATCTAAATTTAACTCAATAAATTGAGAGAAATTGATATCCTCAGTTTTTATCTCATGTTCAATCTCTCCAAATATCTCTTCTTCTAGGATAAATAGAGGAATGCCCTCTAGATTTGTGTCCCCAGGGATTAGAGCACTAGGGAAAGAATTAAGATATAACACATTAGTCTCATCACATTCATCCCTTTCCTTAGTAAACTCCAACTCATTTTCATGACTGTTCAGATCTACCCTATGTTCTACAAATTCATTTTCCCTTCCCACAAAATCATCCTTCACTTTTATTTTTTCCTCAAATTGTTTATCTGGATCATTTTCTCCTAATGCATTAGAAGTACTAGTAATTATCTCCTTATTTACTCACTCATCTCTTCCAAGAGATTCTGAAAATTCAATTAACCTAGATACGTACTCTTGAGATGTTCCTAGAAGAGTAGCTTATTCTTCTAAGCTTACGAGTTTGTAAAGAATATTAGCACAAGATTTCCATGAGTCTGCTTCGAAAAGTGCTTGCATCATCCTAACAAACAAGTCTAAGTTATCATATCTTGAATCAATGGTCCTTCCCAAAATAGATTTTGCTTGAGGATCTTTTTCAGTATGGCCCAATGAGAAAGATAATATAGTCAATGTCACTGGAGTATGGCTATAATGTGAGTTTAAAAAAAATGCAGGACAACTCTCTCATTTTGACACTCAAAAGTCTAATGTCTACTACCACACTCTCTACAAATCATATCATTGAGAGTCAAGGGTTAGTATCTGCAAACTCTTGATAAGGAGTGATAGGGGAGAACGCATTTGTATAAAATGAGTTAGAGGGATAATCATATGAATTAGGACATTCATAGTACTCATCATCACCTCCAGAATACAAACAAATAAATCCCATGCAATTCATAGTTCACACAAGCAAGAAAACTCAAGAACGCATTCAATAAAGCAAATAACCCAAAAAAGAAGAAAACATAGAACAAAATTTAGCTAAACTAGTAGACTTTAGACCTTCCGAATATCATTAGGTCTCCAGTAACAATATCAAAAACTTGATGTATTTTACCAATCGCAATCAATCAAACTAAATTTAAAACCCTATTCTTACTTTTCAACTAATCTCTAGGCAAGTATAACTATCAATTATAATACCGATGTAAGCACAAGAGTCGTTTCTTTAAGACCTGTAATTACTAGTAGTTACCTAGTTCTATTATCTTGCTAATATAATCCAAGTGATATTAATATATTTAAGAAACTAATTAATTAATTAACCCTAGTAAAAGTGAGTATCAACACTTCTAAGAATGTCATATCACAAAACTACCCCTAATCTTGATTTACCACTAACCTTATTTCCAGTTCCTTATATAACATTCATTAGTGGGTTGTTTAAGTTCTTGAACTATAGGAATCCCTAATTTCATCAATATCTCTTTCAAATAATCGAATTCTAACCCTATATATCTAATGGAAATGTCTTTCATCATTATATGTATACAAAATTGCATCAAAGTTGATGATTCCTTAAAAGATTCAATCTTCATGCAGAAAGTTCATGTAGTATATGTCTAGATCTATATTCAAGCTTCTCCATTCGTGATAGATATATCTTATCAATCAATTTGTCAATCAAATTAACAAGAATCATGCAATACATGTAATAGTGCACATGTATCAATTCAAAGATCAATCAAAGCACATGAATAGATTCAAGAAAAGCACAAACTTCTATTGACAAAATAATCCAATCTCTACATAAGGTTTCTAAAGATCTAGAGTGTAAAGATTTATTTTACCATAAAATAAGAACTACAATGATAGAATAAGAAAAAATAGTAAGGATTCATGATTACAACCCTTAAAAATGAAGTCTTGTGATCTCCAATGAGCTCTTACGTTTCTCCATTCTGAAATACCTATTTTTCTCTCTTGGGTTCATAGGAATGAAGATACATCTCCTAAATGATGAGTAAAGACCGCTATTTATAAAAAATAGTGAAATAGTTTCTACACAAGCATCTTGCATAGCCTGGAGGATGGTCGTATAGGTTGAATTCACCAAAAATGACTTTGTGCGACCCCAATCACAACATGTGCAAGGAGCCTATGTAGGTCCAAAAACTTCCTGATCATTTTTCATCTTCTACACAGCATCATACACGGCTTGAGTAGCTCCTTATGTACTTCAAAAATGCTTGCTAGTCACTTTTTGTTTCCTACACCAGTATTCTGCATAGCTTGTGCAGAAAGGTCATGTATATTATAAATCTTCACTTGCCTATTGTCTATTCTTCATTAAAATCTCTCTTAACTCATACAAATATTTTCATTAGGCTCAATATCTTCCTTTATTCCTAAAATTGACATTTTAACCAAATAAGTGTCCTTTTCTTTAACAATTCACATAAAATCTATATAATAAAATATCAAAAAAATGTGAATAATAATGGACTTTTAACACTTATCTAATGTAAACGTATTAAATTGGTATGGTTGTAGTTTTGACATTAATGTTTTTGGAGAGAAAGACGACAAGTATTGAAGATATTTTAGAGAGGCCTAAAGGATTGTGACTTAGGAAATTTGATAAGCAAGTTATAAGGATCGATAACAAGATATTGTATTTTTATTACTTGAAGTATGATCTAAGGTATATATTTAGGAAGCAATGGAATAAGTCCCATGTACTTGACGTATGAATCTCTAATAAAGAAGTATGCTCGACGACATTTTGAGTTCAATGTTGGATTTGAAATGTGTTTTGAAAGCTTAAGGATTGAGTTAAGTTTGAAATTTCAAAGGTGACGAATAGAATGTTTTCCAAAAATACATAATTGAAACACGAAACCATGTTTGAGCTAAGTACCTCCCCTATGGAGAAAAATGAAGTTTTCCAAAAGTACAACACAGCCCCATGTTTTAAGTGATGTACTCTCTAACTGTGAAGTCATTTTTTCCATGAAAACGACTGATATACAACTACATGTGTAAACCTCTGAATTTTTCATAATTCATAGAAGATAATCCTGGAGTTAAATACCAAAACCAAGACCTTGAAAACCGATCCAAGTTAAAACCAAATTCTAAATAAGATCAAATACAAAAATTCTTACCCATGAGAAAAAAAGAACCCTCAAAAACAAAATGAAAAAAAAATCCAACAATTGTTTGATTTAACATCCATACGCTAACCAAATCATCTATCCAATCCCTAACATCCAAATCAGGATGATATATCCAAATAATACTCGACGATAAAATACTAAAACCTTGAATTCTTCTGTGAATTTTAGAATAAAAAATTTTCAATTACCACCAAAAGCCAAACAAAGTCAACCCATAATCCTAGACTCGGTCAAACAATCCTAGAATTGAAAAAAATTAAATAAATCATAAACAATAATTTATAAATAAATAAATATATAATATAAAACGTCAATTTGAACCAAAAACATAACACGATCAAAAACCTCAAAATTTTATGATCTTACGAATAAATGAAAAAGTCATAAGTCAAATCGGAACCCTAAAAGTCAACAAAGTCTACAACAAGCCTTAGTATTTAGATCCGACAATGCCACGCTCTTAAACCTTAAGCAACGGAATTGAGATAATTGTGGATTGTAATTCATAATAATATAAGAAAGCTTAAAAATATCAGATTCGTTAATTTTAATTGTTTCGAACTCGAATGGGATAAGTTCTCAAAAAGCGTGTCATGGGGCTCAGAATAGTAAAAACATTTTGATGGCACCATTAGATTCATAATAATACTAGGATTTCAAAAATATCAGTTTTATAATTTTTCGGTAGCTAAAAATATAAATATCATATTTTTACACATATTTTCTTTACTATTGGTAAATTATTAGTCTTGTTTATTATTCATTTTCCTATTCTATACTATTCATAACTATATCTATCTCTACTTTTTTACTATCTATTCTTACTACCTATATTCTTATTTTCTTACTTTTTACTTTTCTCATACAACTTTATTCACATCATACTTTACATATTATTATTTTTCTTTACAAAAATTAAATTTACATCACATCTAGTCTCTCTCCCCCTCTTTAGCAGTCCACTTCCCCTCTTTCTTTCCTCCATTTCTTTTATTTTTCATTTATTTAATTAACTCATAATTCCTTTCATAACTCATTTACCATAATAAAACTCTCTCAAAATCACTCCTCAAATCCTCTCTCCAAAAATCTCTTTTCACTTTTCCAAATTTCCCACATTTTATCCATTCACATACTACCAAAACCTCTCTTTAACTACCATCCATATTTCTACCTTAGGTAAATTCCTTCCTTATATTTTCTTACCATGTCATGTGACTTAACATGATCATGGTATATGTTTCTTAAACATTTAAATGTTATGAAAGCAACACTATGTTCATATTTTGTTCATGTTCATGAACACATTTCATTTTATTATTATGTTGTTTAATTATTGTTATTATGCATATGCTATTATTATTGTTCTAACCTAACTCCTATATTATATTATCTATGTTTATGTATCTATATATTTCTTTAGCATATAACTAACTAACATAACCGTTATTTATTTATTATGCTTTGCAATTTATTTGTTTATTTCACGCTTTAATATTAAGACTAGCCTTTCTAGTCTTAGACTTGTCCTTAATAAGTCAAGACGATTTTCTTCTTTCTTTTGTGTTTCTTTTTGGACTTGCCCATGACTAAATTTGAAAGCCTTGAAATCAAGCTAAGACTTTCCATACTTGATATTTATTTTTTGCCAATCCTTATATTTTCCATTTTTCTTATTATTATTATTTTTGTTATGTTACTAGCTACATACTCATTGTTCATGCATGATCATATTGATTGTTGTCTTAATAGGAATACAAAGTTCTTTCTTAAAATAAAAGAAAATAAGCGTAATTCACTTTAAAAGCATAGCTTTACCACTTAGGAAAAATCTCATTAAGATTAGAATTTTATTTCAACCATATACTTTTCAAATGATTTTTGACAAAAATCACCATAGATCATGGTGTGTTAATATACAAGGCTTTTACAAAAAGTAACTAAGGAACTCCTTATTTTCTTTCGAACTACTATTAAAAACCTTGAGGTTGATAATACTTTTCTACGAGAAATTTTCTTAAAAAAAAAAAAAACTTGATTATAAAATCCTTAATAACATTTTTAGTAAGTATAAAGACCAACATAACTTTCCAAAATAAGTTAAAAATCAACTCACCAAGTAAAGTATACTTAGGGAATAAATTTGGGAATAACTTAGAAAGACTAGAGTTTTTGAATAAAAAATTATCTTTTATGGAATAAAGAAAATACAAATAATACTTATAGTGACTAGATACTCACTTGTAACAAACTAAAGATTTTCAAATAAAGATCCACATATGGAAAAATTATGAATAATAAAGAAATATTGTAAGCATGAAGGTTTAGAATAAGTCATTCACTAATTTTTCTCATATGCTAACACTTGAAACATCTTTTATACAACTTGGAATGATTTTCCTCATAACCACATAAAGATCCATATTTTGGAAAATAATTAGTTAAAAGAGTTTTAACACGAAATAGAACATTCATGGGCTCAAAATAAGTATGAAATCATGATTTTTTTAATTAAGTTTCACACATATGAAATGTAAAAAATTAGAATTTTGTTTAAAGAGTCAAACTTAGACAATTCTTTAAAAAGAAATACATTTGGGTTTTTATGTCACAAATAGTAAAATCATATTTTAATAAAATAAATTGTTGAATAAGAATTGTGAACAAATATAAAACCTTTAAGGATTTTAAAACTGAAGTTGAATTATGACTTTCTTGTTGCTCAGTCACAAATTTACAAAAATAGCAAATTAATCACAAGTCAAAGAATGACCCTTCACAAAACTCTATCTTTCACAAAATTGTTTACAAAATTTATTTTAAGACAACGTCACCAAAATCATGCATACAATATGAGTTTATATGATAAATCATATTTTATACAAATCTTGATGTTCAATTGAGCTAGAATGGATATTTGTTTTGATTAAATTTTATGTTTCAGGACTAATTTGGATAAAGAAATCAAAACAAGTGAATTGAATTGAAAAGAGGAAAAATTGAAGTCAAGGCCGGCAATTTAGCATTGAAAGCCGCCGCTTTCAGACGGCGTAAAATCCAAGGCCGTTGCAACACAGCCAGCTTTGCCCAGCACAAGTAAAACAACATTCAAACCGCCTCAAAGCTGCCGCGTAGAAGATGAAAAAGCGCGAAATGAAGGCCGCAGCCCATAACTGAAAAATCACCAGCTTTAAAGAAGTTTCATTTTAAGCCGGCATGAAAGCCCCAGCCTTGAGGCAGCGTACATGGAAGAATTGAAGAGCAGAAGCTAACCAACACTTGAAGGAAAATGAAGCAACACATCTGTTGGAATGCCTACGCCGGTGTCAAAGCCGCCGGCCTTGAGACGGCGTTCGTTATAAATCTGTCCAACGCTTCATTTCTGAATACATACGCCGGCTAGATCTACGTTCAAAGCCGCCGGTTGAAGCGGCCTACCGTGTAACAGATATTGAAGGCTGCCAGTGCACTGCCTGCGCAAGGGACAATTTGAAGATACGCCGCCTGTAAGCCGCCGGCGTAGGATCCATAACGGCCGGCGTACATTGAGAAACAGCAAAGCTCATTAAATGTTTTTTACGAAATTTTTCCTAAAATAGGGTCTTCCCCTCATTCTCAAATCATCCAAGCAAACCAAATATCTAGTACTACAAGTAGCTTTAATATTTAGAATAGGCATTTCATAAGAGATATTGAAGAGATTTGAAGTTATACAAGATTTGCAAGTGAAGCTTTAGTATTTTGAATTGGTGATTTCTAATCTTATTCTTTTTTATGCAATTCATATACTTGTATATTCTGATCATAATGAAATCATTTGCAATTTCTTATTTGATTATTGAATCATCATCCATGAGTAGCTAAATTCTTTTTGTGGGAAGTTGATGAAGCTTTAAACATGTTATATGATTTTGAATCTATGTTATGAGATATTTAGAATCATGAGATATTCATATTGAATTCTGATTATCATCTTTTTTTTGGTGATAAGAATTCTAATATAACTCGGAAGGGAAATTAGTGTTCACATGAATTCATAAATAAGATTAAATTGCAATTGCGGAAGCGGCGTAGTTTAATCTAGTTTAGAAATTATCCATGAATATTAATGCAATGTTTTATGTTGATTTCACTAAGGAATTAGGAGATTTTAATATAAAGTATTAGTCAATTATAGAATCGGGAGATTTAAATTGTAATTTTGATTCCACTAATGATTTTATTCACGGAAGTTATTGAATTGTTTTGTGGTTTAAAAGGTTTTCAAACTTTGTTTTTAAATCTTGATAATTTCTTATGAATAATCATGAATCTAATTATCAAAAAACATGAGTTCAAGTTGATTAGCAATAGTTTAAAGTGGATTCTTATCCTTCCCACACTTGTCATCATATCCCTCTCTTTAAAAGCTCATTGCATATAGATAATTAGTTTAACTTAATCATATTAAGAAAATCAATTGCCTAGATATTAGTATTAGTTGATAATTGTCTAGTAGTTAGTAAATCCTTGTGGATCGACACTTATTCATGCTATATTACAATAGAAAACCTAGTGCGCTTGCTAGAAATATGCTTTAAAAGTCAATACTTATCAAAGCACATCATATATATATATATATATAAATAAGGATTTTCAATCATATAATAATTTATATTTTTTTTCTTATGGATTTTTGGATGAAGAAAAGTTTGAACATTTGGTGTTTTTTAGGACTTGGAATTTCTTAATGATCTTGTACCCTACCGTTCTAAACCCAAATGGCTTTTTATGATAAAAAATCTTATAAATAGATAGGTCTTTTCGAGTAGGTAGAAAACAACATATAATATGTAAAATTCAAAGTTAAAATGAGCAAGGTATGATCATTTTAAGTTAGAATTTCATTCTACATGATTTTTGACAAACATAGTAAAATAGAATAAGAAAGTTTAAGTAGAATTCTACGAAATACTCATCCTAGGTATTTCTTTTGTCTAGGTGATGAGAATACAGGATTTCCCTTCTCAATATTACTACGACTAAGAAGATTACGAATTGGACGAGTAAGTATTTTTCTCTTAATTTCATTACATTACTTGTGCTTAGAATAGTGACATTGGTAACTAAGGAAAGATAAAAATATATATATATGGGGAATCATGGATATGTATAAATGTGATTCTATGCTTTTGTGATGAATTGAGAATTAAGAATCGCAACCTCAAATTGTCTATTTAAGTGTTTTATCTATCTACATTTATGTTTTCTGATTGTTTGCTAAATTGTTTGATCACTCCTAAGAAACCTTAATAAGGTTTTGGCTAAAAAAATTAAAGTGTTCATGCATAGCATCTGTCCGATCACATTTCTTTCTAAAGACTGCTACCCCTACACATAGAGTTGGATAGGCTATTAGTGTTTGGGACACAGGCCTTGCTCCTTCATAGAGAATCCACATCACTCAGAGAATGCGACTCTAGGTTTAGAGTCGTGCCAACCGAATTGCTTAGGCGAAAGCTTGGGGACAAGCAGTAGAAGATCGAGAGGATCTTCATCAACAATTCCCTAACCTTCGATACCGATGGGTAAATCCGTTCAATATATAGTTTTGGATAACTAATATATATTGTCTAATGATGTGATTGTTGCATAGCATGCATAGTAAAAGGTGAAAATTAAAAACTTGTTGATATCATGGTGCGAATGAAAGGGAATATCTCACTAATAGTTGTAAGCTTATACCCCCATAGATCTTGTTGACACAGGTATACCTATGGCTCTATAGAAGATCATGACAATAAGACATCATGATGGATTTTAACTCTTATGGAAGCATGGACATAGGATGAAGTTATATTTGTAATTTCCCTATATGCAATGTATGCATGTTAGTGTTGGTGATTTAAGAAATGATTAAACTGACTTGAAGACAATAGCAGGGGTACGCCCCTAAGATTTGTAATCATCCCCGTTTCTGTTTTATGATAAGTATTCTACTTGCCTTGTTACTTAATCGTTATCAATATAAATTGCATTACTTCGATGCATTCCTTTGGTTGTGATGTACACCTTGTACATGACATGGAAGCCTTTGCATGACAAAGATAGTTATTCCTAGGCTTTAGTATTATGTACGACGAACTGCCACATTTTTTGTACCCCTCAGGGCTGGACAAAATGTATCCAATCATGTTTCTCTCTGTGGTTTTTCACAGCAAGAGACTGGCAAAGAACACAATGTATACACAGTCCTATGCTCTTGCCCGTGTTTTTCTCTATGAATTTTTGAAATTTCACCTAGGAAAGAACACAATGAGAAACGTGAGGTCATGTTCTCTCCGTTTATTACATATGTACCTTCCTATAGACCTTTTTATGGCCTATTTTCTCTACTTAAGAGATACACAACCTTATACTCACTTGTATACTAATTTATGTACGTTATAACACCCTAGAAATCTCTCCTTTCTAGCCTAAAAATGACCAAATTCATTAAACTATTCAATTTACAATGTAAGTATATTTTAAGACTTCGAAACCTAAGTTATAACAATGTAGGATAGAGAGTGATAGGAATATAATGAGAATTTAAGTAAGACAAACAAAATATTCTAAAAATGTAGTCGTATATGATTTAGGTAGTAGATACTAGTTTGGAACGAAACTACTTCTAGGTATGTGTATAATATGTGTGTGCTTGTACTTGTCTAGAATAGAAACTAAAACTGACTTAATAACTATTTAACATTAATAATGTGTGTATTACTTATTCATGGCTACTGGTAATAGGTAAAGAGTATCCATGCTATTATCGCGGTATCTTGATGATCCATGTGTGGCGGTGTTCCGAGTAGAATCATTCATGGAAATGATCTAGGTAGATATAAGGTGTATCAGCATTATGGTTATTAGAGAGTACCCAATAACCAATATATATGTATGTATATATGTGTGCGTGTGTGTGTGTGTGGATACTGAGCTATCTCTTTATTAGATGTTGGACTAAATGATATAAATAATAAAATGGTTGCTTATTGCATTTTGCATGATGATGATACATATAGGTTTGCCTTGTTTGTACATGTGCATATGTTTATTGGTATACCATACTAAGCCCCATCTCCCTTTTCATCTTTTATAGGTACAAACAAAAATCCTATGTCTTTTGGTTTATTATGATATGACACTATCATGGACTATGGGGAGGACATTAGTGGCGAAGATTATATAATAGACTTTTAGACATGACTTATTTGAATGTAGGAGATAAAGACTCGTATTATATTATGTTTTGTTATTCCTATTTTAAGTTAGTGTGTTAGGGCATAGACCTACTTGTTGGTTGTAATAGTGTATGTTTAGATGGACTCAATGAGTCATCCCTTATTAGTGATGTATAGGAAGTAGGAGTGTCTAATATGGTTGTAGTGAAGTACTTATGTTGTGAATATGGAATTGCAGTATTTAATGTGTATTGGTGGTATTAAATGACTTTTATTGTGGTTTTTAGCAGATTCTGAGTCTATATGTGCCCATGCATTATATAGACACGTGGTAAGTTGTAAATGCCATTATGTTATAGCGTTACAAATTCAATCATCAATTATAAACAATAGCAACTTTGTTCGACAATTTCAACTATCTTGGAACACTAAAAAAAAAAAAAAACGAATGGAAGTTGTTGCTTTTTGCCATCTACTTAAATTAGACTCTAAAACTCAAATTCTACTATAGTTTTATCGTCTTGACATTCAAGAAGTGAGCTTGGCATTGAAGCATGTGCCAGATGTAGCAACTCGGTTTTACAAGCTTGAGTGCTTCTACTACTCATCTAAATATTGCTCATTTTGTCCAATGTATTTTGTTATATCATAGGCCTAATATAATGAATCGACTTTTTCTTGATCATTTGGCTACAATCTTGAACCTAAAATAGCAACCATCATATTCTTGCATTAACTCAAGTATGCGGACCAATATCTAGAAATAAGATTAAATCACAAGTGCCCTTCAATCTCAAACATCAAAGCTCATTTATCCATGATAAACACTAAAAGATAAAATCCCTTACATATTGAAGAACCTAATCAAATCGGCAAATATGGTTTCATCAAGGTCATTAAAGCATTATTTTTTATCATTTTAACAACTTTTTGCGCATTCAACTACAATTGATCTAGAGGCATTCAATTTCATAAATTTATATCAAATTTACACTATAAATGTTAATACATTCTAAAAATGTGCTAGATATATTATATAAGTGTATAATTTTATACATTTATCAAGTATCTTGGCTACCAAGTAATTTGTTGTATCAACAAACCAAGGGATTTCCTTATCAATCTCCCCATTTATCCCATTGATAGCATATAGTCTTTCTTCTAAGAATGAGTTCTTAATGTCATCCTCATTAAGTTTCTCCAAGTTTAGAGTCTCAAGCCTAGAACAATGATTCGCTACAAGATTCTCTACTCATGTTTTATATCTAATAACAAAATCAAATTCTTGCAGAAATAAAATCCACCAATCAACCTAGGGTTAAATTGGATTTAGACAACAAATATTTCAAAGTAGAATGGTTAGGGTAAACAATAATTTTTTATAAGATCAAACCAGGTCTGAATTGATCAAAAGCAAAAACAACAGTTAGTAATTCCTTCTTAGTAGTAGTATAATTCTCTTGTGCATTAGTTAAGGTCTTAATAGCATAAAAGATTGGTTAGAAGTGTTTATCTCTACAATGTTTGAACATTGCACTTACTACGAAATCACTTGCATTACACATGACTTCAAAAGGAAGATTCCAATCAGGTCTTTGTTACACCCCGAATGATACTCTAAACATGATAGTCCGCTAAATATAATATCGGGACTTAAGAATGACTACCTTAGTCACACGAAAGTCTCGGTATTACATGTAAGGCGTCTAGCACAGTAATAGGAGACGCTTTTGGGAAGTGTGGTCTAAGCAAGTATTATTGAAATACAAGAATCTAGAAATAAAGATAGTTCATAACAATAATAATTAAAAGTCTATTACATGAATCTTAGGGGCATACCCCCACTAAAACTCCAAGGATCAAAATAACTAATCGTTTTACAATAACTTAAATACTACATCAAAAGATTTTAAAGGAATTCTAGTCTAATCCTTCAAGTAGATTTCCTTCAAAAGCTCACAAAAGAAAACTTACGCGGATATGAGGAGACATTGGGTATAAGAATAAGTGTTCCTATGAATACAAAATCTATAGGGGCGTAAGCTTTACGGGCTTAGTGAGTATAATCCCAATAATCATACTTAAGACAAAATAACAACCAAGTTTATTAAGTAAGCAAATGGGATGCAATAAGCACGTGAGCATACAAGACATATGATTTTCTAGGAATCATATGTTAAATGAATTATGCCCTTCATTCGGGTTAGGTATTTTAGCCCATTGCAGCTGTAAAGTATAAATAAATAATTCACAATGAAGGGCACAATTGTAATATAGTGATATATAACAAGGTATTTTTTTTCCTTGAATAAATGAATTTAATCACGAGGAAGTCACAGGCGAATGATTGGACGAATTTGACTTAGGCCGACATCTAAGCTGCCAGCTTTGACTTCTAAGCCACCAACCTAAATATAATGGACGATGGCCTAAGCTTCGGTGTTGAAATGTAAAGAATTTGCTAAGGAAATTGGATTTACGCCAACATGATGGTCGCCGGCATATCAAGGAAGGCTGCCAGTGTATCATGGTAAGCTGTCGGCGTACTAGCCGGCCTACAGTAGCGTATTTCCTAAGCTAAGGTTAAGTTTCTCCAAAACCAATCCTCTCTATATAGATATCCTAGACCCCATGACCTTCATATCTTTTCCTCAGCAAAACCTTAGGTAAGTGGGTCTTTCTCTAGTTTTTTTAAGCATTCTTTTTAGTTCGATCTTTCTAATACGAGTTGTTCTATGGATTTGAAGGAGATCCAACATTTGAGGTGAAACCCTAAAGTGATTGGAGATCTGGGAGACTCTGATTCAAAGGAACCAAAAAAAAAAAAAAAGAGGTAATATCTTTCTTAGAGTTTTATAACCCCTATGGTTTGAGAATTATAGGTTTATGATTTTGGTTTATTAATGAAATTCAAGAGAATTGTGGATTAGGATTCTTAATTTCGATTTGAGATCTACAAGTTCTAGGTATGTAAGAATCTATTTCAAATTTTGATGTTCTAAGGAATTTTATCTCTTTCAAGTTGTTAATACAAGATTTACATGTATGTTGAAGGAATTGTGGAGATAAATAGAGGTTGTTAGAAAAACCGTATTGGACGATTTCTTTTAATTGTAAACAAAGGAGATAGGTGTGTTAATTACTTTTCATAGATTTATATTTAAGGTTATAGATTATTTTAGCGAGATTATGAAACTAAGGAATGAGAGTTTAATTGTGTATTATTATAGATCAGGGATATCTGAGAGATTAGGGTTCCTTTCTTTAAGAAGTTTTGTTAGTGGATTTGAGTTGGAAGCAATACCAGGTATGATCTCACCTTCTATGCTGCTTATGCATGTAGGTTTAGAAAATAATTTGACTAAATCCTATCCGACATATAAATTGTAAAGAGTGTTGTTTGTGTATCGCTTTGGTTAGTAAATACCACACAAAGTGTGATATTAACGAGGTGCCCTGATGATCCTTGTGTGTCATTGTCCCTAGTAGAGTTGCACTTGGAAATGATTCCGGTAGATTAAGAGTTGTTCTAATCCATGGTGGAACGCAACGATGTGTAGGGACTACCCAACATCAATATATTATATATAACTATTTATAAAGATTGTGAATCGGGGTCATGAGTTACTTTGGGTTTAGGACTAGATGCATATGGTTCTAAACTGTGCTGTTTGTTTCACTAATTAAAGATAATAACTTCAATTTGATTGTAGTTAAATTCACTTCTATTTGGCTGGTTCGGCGATATTCTACACTTTCATACCATCATCTATTAAAATATTACAATTACAAACCATACTTGAACCTTTTTGTGAGTAGTTTGTAGAGAAATGATGCAAGTATTATATGAATGTCTAGTGAATAAACATTAGAATTGCATACAAGTTTCGGGGTCGCTATAATGCGTGTGTTAGTGGCAAGGTTCCAAATCTCCTTTATACTTGAAATTATACTTACAATGAAGGTCATGTAATTTTTCTTTTATTACTTTTAAATTTTAATGGATTTTTTAGGAAATAAACAAGCTTAGTGATGGTTTATTGTGGTGCTTTTGCTTACCTTATAATATCTTATCAATTCAGGTTGACCTCGATGGTATAAAAGTTGAGTGTATCCTAGATGCTGTTTAATATATGAATGAACATCAACATAAGTTCATGAATATTTCCATTGTGGGAAATATGCATGTAAGCATATCATGGATGTTTTTTACGTCCATTTTAGTATGGAATATTTTGTAATGACTTGTATTTAGGTTTAAATGGGAAATGTCTAATTATGTTTGTTGACTTCATTTGACTCCTATTACATGTTTGGCACTACAATCCTTTTACTAGATATAAAATATTTTTCATATTTTATGGGTTATATTAAAGTATAAATTTTGACTTCATTTTCCATCTCTATAAGGACTTGCAATAACCAAAATTGATATACAACTTGAAAAATTCAAAGATGCTAAAGGATTGTTTGGTATTGATGCTACAAGGTTGACAAGAGACAAAAATGCGCCAGCAAAATGGTGTGATTCATATGGAGATGAATGTCCAAAACTACAAAAGTTTGCTATTCATGTAATAAGCTTAACTTGAAATTCTTCTAGTTTTGAGCATAATTGGAGTGCATTTGAAATGGTATGTGAATTTGGAGAATCATGGAAGAAAGAGTCACAATGATTTAGAGATTCATGGTATTGATGCAGTTGAAGCTGAAATAGAAATAGGCACATCAAAAGATTTAGAATCAAAAGACATGGATATCATTAGTAGTAGTACCAATAATGATATTGATGATGAGAATGATGGTGATGGTGATGGCGATGAGAGCTGGAATGGAAGAGATGATGATTGTCTTGATGACAACAAAGTAGCTAATGATTTGTTTTAGACTTCTAGTGTATTGTTTGTTATTATATTTTATGTTGAATGTACTTTTATTAGCACTACTATTTATAATGTCTTTCTTTTTTTTTTTTTTTTGCATTATCATAAGGATTTGTGCTTGATTACGTATACTATGATGTGAATGAGCTATATTGTGACATATGATTAAAATGTGTGTTGATTTTTCATATTTCATTATCTATTTAAATTTTTTTAATAATAACATAAGCATCTCGCTAGTATCTAATAGTTGCTCACATAAGTTATAGAGACCTATAATTCTACGTTCCGATTTTACATTCCGATTCTACGAACCCTCTAGTGATTCTATGTAGAATTGCGAGTTTAACAACCTTGATAGAGGCAAGTAAATGTGGTCTTTTCTTGGTCTTCAGTAGAAATAAAGATCTAAAGATACCCTAACATACCATTTAGAAAATATTAACATAAATGACTAGATAATCTTTCTAACATTTCATCTATGAAGGTAATGGAAAATGATCTTTTTGGGTGGCTGCATTTAATTTTTGGTCCACATAAACATGCTATCTTGTGACAGTTATGAGTTCACTATTCTCATTTGGAACTACTAGCATTCCTCCTTTCTTAAGTAGACTTAAACAGAACTGGCCCATGAACTATCTGAAATAAAGTAGATAAACCAACGTCTAAGAGTTTAATCATTTCCTTTTTAACAAAATCTTTTATATTTGGATTTAACGTCCTCTATGGTTATACTATAGGTCTAGAACCTTCTTCTAGCATGATCATGTGATTACAAAAGGATGGGTTTATTCCCTTGATGTCAGCTAACTTCTAAGCTATTACTCTTTTATGTTCTCTAATGTCATGTTAGGAATGAGCCCGGAATGGAATTGTGATTTTGGGTTACATTCTCATTCTTATGTTTTGTTACATTTTTAAAAGCTAAAATCATGATTCTTAGGAATCAACGATTCTAGCTTTGAGGGGCAATCCAATTCCGTCTTTAAGAATGTGGAATTACAATTTCATTCATTTCTCATAAATAATAACTATTATATTATTTTTTTAATCCTCTTACTTATTTATTATTCACATTAATTACTAAGGATATTTTTGATAAAAAAGACATATCAATCCCATTCCATTCAATGATGTATCCAAACAAAAAAATAGATTTATCAATATGCCTCATATTCCTGTCTATTCAATTTTGAACGATTTTTAGGTATCAAACATAAATAAGTACATCCAATAACTTCATCTTTTGAGTACTAAACAAACTAGAAGACAAGATCACTAGTAGCTTAGAGTCTTTTTCTAGAAAAGCATATTCAAGGTAGCTTGGTAGAGGCTTCAATTCTAAGACTAGAGTGTCACGACCCTAAAAAGGGCCTAGTAGAATTAACCTATAGTTATTATACCATGTGTGCACTCATAATATAAGAACCATTTTGCAAGTCAGAGATTGCAAAACTCTACTTAATAATTACTATACAAGTCTTAATTGTATAAAAATAATTTGATAACTAAGAAAACACAATTCCTACAGTCTACTACAACCACGAAGAATGGGTATCCCCAACAAAAAGCAAAATAAGATAGATAACTTACATATTACAAAATTTTAAACAACATACGACTAATCTAGTTCTAAGTTTATTTTACACATTACAAAATCTCCAACTTAAATACAAAACATATAAATGACATTCTAAGTCCATCTTCTTATCTTCAAGAATACCACTAAAGAATCTCTCTCCACATATCCTTAACTCATTTCCGATGCTTTCCTATGCAAAAACTATCAAGACATGAGCTAAACCATAGCTCAGTGAAAAACAAAACCAAATCACACAAAGAAAATATCAAGCAAGTTTTATTAACAAACATATGCAATGCAATAGTCAACCATATGATACACACAATTTGGATGACTAGAATCTAAACCAATGGAGATTTATGCCCTCTTTTGGGGATTGAAGGACAGTTAAAGTCATTCATGCCTAAAAGAATCTAAGAACTACGGAAGGAGGATTTCTTTTTTAAATGCATTTGTTATTTACATATATACGTCATTAAAACAACCTCAACTTAACCTTAAAAAGAACTAATAAAGGAGGATTTCATTTTCAAACTCCTTTCTATATACATATATAATTTTAACATAACCTTAACTTTACTCTTGGTCGGATTTAAATTTAATGCTTCTAGGATCACATCACTTGTACCTTAGAATCTTCACTAAGTACTAACAGTCCACAGCCAATACCCACATAGGCAACATCTTCGGTGCCTATTAGTTCTTGGAGTATTGACAACCCTATGGCATCCAATTAGAGAAATAGTTCCACTAACATTGCTTAGGACTAGCACAGAATTCAGATACTAACATGTGACGTGAACACCATGCTAATGCAAATATGCTATCATGCAATGTATGCCTATTTAATTAAATGGTCAAATAGTATTAAGTCAATTTATTATGGTGACCAATCAATTAACAAACACTTATTAACATCAACTATCTAATCATTACAAACAATGTGAGATCACTTTATGTTAGTAATTTATCAATCAAAGATATCTCCAGACAACAGCCGAATACCTAATCCCCAAAATAGCTAATTATGTTTTTTTTATTATAGGTATAACTGCATTACAAGCACGTACAAGGTGACGAGGTCTTAATTACCCACCCATCATCTAAGTTAAGTTATAGCAATTCCTAGGAAAAGTAAAGATTATTCTGTTCCTCATATGAAAAGAATAATAAACACTCAATACTTTTCTTAATATATTCATTGTATTAAATTTTAGCATTTAAATCTATTTTTAGTTCATTATTCTACATTTAGTTGAAGTATAGACTCATACTAAAAACTTATTTTAGCAAACACACATTGAATCAACATATTCATTTTATTATTTAAAGGCTAACAAAGTTATAATTATATCTAAACCATTTACAAGTTATTAGATCTGTTTTAACTTAACTAAGTCAAATTGGTTAAACTTAACTTATCTAATTCGTTTTAGTTTATCAAAGTGCATTAGGTCAAGTTGAGCTTAAATTTGTTAATAACTCATTTTATATCTAAGATTTACTTAAGCCTATGTTAACTAAATCATAGCCAAGTCGAATATAATCAATTTAATTCATTTTAGCTCATTAAAGTTCATTAAACCAAGTTAAACTTAGTTCTTTACATAAGTTCATATTACATTTAACATCCATATTAAATTTACCTAGGTGTTAAGCTTGTTATATTTCAAATTATATTTAGTACAACATAACTTAACTTATTTTAGTTGTATATAATTTATCATTTAATCTAATTACTAAACCGTATTTAATTATCTCTCTAAGTCATTATCATATGTTTTATAAGATTCTAATTAGTCTAATTCACTTTAGCTCAAACATATTCATTAGTCTATGTTAAACATAGGTTGATTAACTAAGTCCATTTTATCTAAGTATTCTAAACTTGTTTCATAAATTGCTTAGTCTATTAGTCTTTAAGAAATTACATAATGTTATACTCAATTACATACACTTAACTAATAAAACAAGTGCTTAATTAATTTAGATATGTTTGGACTTATTTTGTGTTGGTTTTGTTTATGCCCATATTTTATGGTCTAAAACAAATATATTTTAAACCTTTATGCTTTTATAATTCGCTAAAAATTTAAACATAAAATTATAGATCTCTTTTTAAGCTTTTTGTAGCATTTTGAATCACCTCAATCCAAGTTTGAATGAAAAAGTTATGATCAAAATACAAAATAGTGTCGTGACCAGTGTCTAGTAAGGGCAAAGTTACGTCCGTGATTTTTGAAAATACCAAGATCGATGCCAATAAAGCCAAAGTCATGCTCATTATTTTTGGAAACATGAAGATCAGAGGCTAGTAAGGGTAATATCATGCCCATAACTCATAAAAATCATCCAACCTGAGCCTACTCAAGGCCATTTCATGTCCACAATTTTAGGTTACCTTGAAATAATAATTCTCATGTTTCTTTTACTCCATTTTAGCTACTTATTCACTTCTTTTATCTTCAAAACTCAATCCACATTGTAAACCCTTGAATTTTTTTGTACTCTTAGAAAATAATCTTAGAGTTAAATACCGAAACTGAAACCCTAAAAACCAACCAAAGTTAAAACTGAATTCTAAACAAGATCATATACGGAACTTCTTAACCTTAAGAAAGAGGGGACCTTCAAAACAAAATGGAAAATACAATAATCATTCGATTCAAAATCCATATGTGAAACAATTTCTCTATTTGATCCCTAACATGTAAATCGAGACGATATATCTAAATAATACTCACAACAAAATACTAAAACCTTAAGCCCTTCAACGAATTTTAGAATCAAAATTTTTAATTACCACCAAAAGTCAAACAGAATCAACCCATAATCCTAGACTCAGCTAAATCATCCTAAGAATTGTTAAATACTAAATAAATTATAAAAATAAATTAAAAACTTAAATTTTGAACTGAAAATATAAAGCAGTCATAAATCCCAAAATCTTATAATCTTACGAATAAATCTTAAAACTAGAATTAAAACCGGATCTCTAAAAGTCAACTAGGCCAACAATAAACCCTGGTGAGACTAGATCCGGCAATCTTGTGTTCTTAGTCCTAGAGTAATAAAATTGAATTAATCGTAGATTATAGTTTGTAACAATATAGTGAAGCTTAAAAATATTAAAGTCGTCAAACTTTAGTTCGTTTCGAATCCGAATGGATCAGATTTTGAAAATCATGCCCTTGTGCATCAAACGATAAAAACATTTCGATAACACTATTAAACTTGTAATAATATGAGGATTCTAAAAATATCAGTTTTAGAATTTTTTTTTTAATCTAAAAACTGATATAGCTCGTTTATACGTATTTTTTTTACTATCGATATTTTATTTGTCTAGTCTCCTATTCATTGTACTATTTCTGCTATTCATTTATTTCCACTTTTTCTTACTACCTATTCTTACAACCTATATACTTATTATTTGCAAATTTTTTCCCATAAAAATTCTATACCACATACTACTAAACTTCTCTTACACTTTTCTTCTAAAATTAATTTTTAGTTACTCTTCCCCTTCATGCCATCAATTTTCTTTTCTTTTCTTTTCATTTATTTAATTAACTTTAAATTTCTCTCCACATTTATCTGTAAATACCCCCATCTCCCTCTATTTTTTTCACACACTTCATTTACGTACCAAAACTCTCATAAATTCTCTCGATAAAATTCCTCTCCAAAATTCTCTTCTTAACCCTCTCCTTTCCATAAAACTACCATCCACATATTACTACCAAAACTTCGTTTCTTCTTTAATCAACAAATAATTTCAGGTAAAGATTTTACATTCATCTTCATGTCATGCAACTTAATATGACCATGGTGTATGTTTCCTAAACCCATGGGTGTTATGGAAGCAACAATATGTTCATATCGTGTTCTTGTTCATACAAAAATTTTATTGTTATGTTGATATTATGTTATGTTCTATTTATTTCTTCTAATCTAACTTTTATATGTTATTAAATATATTTACGTGTATATATATATATATATATATTTCTTAGAGCATAAAATCTCACTAACCTAACATTTTATTATTATTGCTCTTATTATGATGCTTTTACTATTATGCTTTTTCTTTTCTTTCTTTTATTTTCTTTTTGGAACTAGTCTATTCTTAGTTCCAGGAAGCATTGTTGAAGCTAAGGCTCCCAATACTTAACCTACATATATATGGTTACTTGATTCTTGTATTAATTTCTTTCTTTAAATGAGTTATTCTTGTCTTTAACGTAACTACATAATCATATTCGTGATGACCATATTGTTGTTGCCTCAATAAAAATAAAGATGATTTATTTCTTTAATAAAGAAAATATGACTAAACTTTCATTGAAAATAAATTTTTGTCACTCAGAAAAAAAATTCCATCAAAGACTTAGAGTTTTGTTCCAACAAATTGTTTTCAAAAGTTATACAAGCCCATCATAAGCTTTAGTGATATTATTATGCTAGATTTAGGTAAGTAACTTCATTACACACTCTCTTTTTCAAACCAATAAGATAAATATTATTGTTTCAAAATTTAATGTTGATAATTCTTTGATATGTAACTTTTTCTTAAAACTTCTTTATAAGATTATCACCATCACTTTAACAAACACTAAAAACCAAACAATTTTTCTAAGTCAAGTTTAAAATCAACTCACTAGTTAAAAAAAAAAAAAACTGACTTAGAAATGAATCAGTATACAACTTAAGGAACTAAGTTTTCAGAAGTAAAATCCATTTCTTTTAAGAAATTAAGGAAATACAAATAATATTTATAATAAATAAAAACTCACTTATAACTGTAAACCCCTGAAAATTTCATAATTCTTAGAAAATAATCCTAAGAGTCAAACCCCGGAATCGAAACCCTAAAATTGAACCAAGTTAAAAATTAATTCTAAATAAGATCAAAAACGAGATTTCTTAATCATGAGAAAAAGAGAACCCCTCAAAAACAAAATAGAAGATCCAACTATCGGCTGAATCAACATCTGTACGTCAATCAAATCATCTATTCGATTCCTAAAACGAAAATCAAAATGATATATCCAAATAACGCTCGATAACGAAATGCTAAAATCTTAAAACCTTGGTGAATTTTAGAATCAGAAATTTCAATTTTCACCAAAAGTCAAACTAAGTCAACTCATAACCCTAGACTCGGTGAAACGATCCCGAGAACTAAAAACCATTAAATAATCACAAATAAAATAAGATAAACCATAGATATCAAACTAAAAATATAATACGATCAAAACTCCAAAATTATATCTTACGAATAACTCAACAAAACCGGAAGTCAAACCGGAACCCTAAAAGTCAATAAAGCTTACAACAAACCTTAGTGTTTAAGATTCAGCAATCCCGCGCTCTTAAACCATGAACAAAGAAATGAAAATAATTGTTGATAAAGTTCTTAATAATATAGGAAAGCTTAGAAATATTAGATTCGCAAATTTCTAGTGTCATTCGGATCCGAATAGGATCAATTTTACAAAATCGTGCCTCAGTACACGGACGACAAAAATATTCCGTTCATACCAATAGACTCGTAAAAATATAAGGTTTTCAAAAATCAATTTTAGAATTTTTCGTAGCTAAAAATTACAGATATCATATTTATACGCGTATTTTATCACTACCGGTATTTTAATTGTCTAGTTTACTATTCATAGTACTTTTCTACTATTCATTACCATTCCTCTATCCTACTTTTTCTTACTACCTATTCTTACACCTACATACCTATTTCTTATAATTTTCTTTTCCCATAAAAATTCTACACCACATATTATCAAACTTCTCTTATACTTTTCTCTAAAATTAATTTTTAATCACTCCTCTCTCTCTTCCCCATGCTTGTCATCCACCTTCTCACCCCTTCCTCATTCATTCTTTCACACAATTCATTTCACTACCAAAACTCTCCCAAAATCTCTCCACAACTCCTCTTTTCAAAATTTCTCTCTACCAAAACTCTCTTAAACCAATTCTTCACAAAAATTATTCCTTATACACAAACTATCTACCAATATCGCTACTCACATAATACCCCATTCGTCTACCATCTCCATACCACATAAACACTTTAGGTAAACTTCTTCCAACTATTTATTTACTCATGTCATGTAACTTAACATAACTATGGTGTTTATTTTGAAACTCATATAAGTAGTAAAAGCAACAACATGTTCATATTTTTGTTCTTGCACATGAACTTCCTATTTTACTATGTTGTTATGTCGATTTTATTGTTGTAATTTCTTATTTATATCTAACAAATATATTTATGTATTTATATATAATCTTTAGAGCATATAAGCTCACTTATTATTTATTTAATTTCATGATTTGCAATTTATTTATTTCATGCTATTTCTTTAAGAATAGTCTTTCTAGTCATAAACTTGTCCATATCAAGTCAAAACAACTTTTCTTTATTTTCTTTATTCTTTTTGGGACTAGTTTATTCTTAGTCCCGGGATGCCTTAATGAAGCTAAGGCTCCCAATACTTAACCGGGATACCTTGATAAAGCTAAGGTTCTCAATACTTGATATTTTTATTATCTTGCTTATTACTATTTATTTCTAGTAGTTTATCATATTATCTTACATGCTCATAATACTTGCATCTATATAATGATATTGTCTCAACTAATTTAAAAGTAAATTTTACTTTATTAAAGAACTTAAAATTAAATTTTCTATTATGTAACTTATCACAAAATAATGGAGTTATTATCAACAACATAGAAATAGAGTAATACAAGTTTTCTCAAAGTTTTCTCAAATAACAAAGAGAGCTTGACTAAGGAAACATAAGAAATAAATACTTTCTTTGTATATTATGGTAATCTAAATTTTAGTAAAATAATTTTTTAATATTCAAAGTTTTCACAAAAAACTTAAGATTAAACTCTTTTCACTCCATAACAAAAGTAAGAAACAAACTAGTTTTCAACGTTAAGATGAATTCAACCCATAAAGTTATAAACCACTTAGGAAAATAATGATTTTCAAGTTTCTAAAGAAGAAACTTATTTTCAAAGAATATAAATAAGATAAGATTAAAAACAAAGGATTTTATCAATAAAAATGATTCTTTTCAAAGGAAATAAAAGAACATGTTTTAGAAAAAAAAAATTATATTTTAAATAATAAATATAAGAAGACAAGACTTATTTTCTAAAACCACTCTAAATAAAAATTTATAAAAAGGTTTTCAACAAGTTAATACATTTTGATAACTTTTATCCTTTATCACTAGAATAAAATTTATGAAAAACTAAGGTTAGAGGAAAATTTACTTTTTTTTTAAAAAGGAATGAAGAAAATAAAAGAATATACTCATTTATAATAACCTATGAAAATATAAAGTTTCTTCAAAATACTTGAAAAGAAATTTATCAAAGTAAAGTTTTAGCAACTCAAAATGAATTGTTTTATGAAATAAATTGTTGAGACACTACCATTAGAAATTTTGCATATAAAGTGAGCTTATCTATATACTAAAGGGATTTGTCAATCATATATATATATATATATATATTTTCATCAAAGGATTTTTGAATGAAGTTGAGTTGGAATATAATTTTGCAAAATCTAGAAATATTCATTTTAAATTTGTACCCTACGTTTTCGGAACCCAAATGACCTTGTATAACAAAACTAACTTTAGAAATGGTTAAATCTTTTCGAATAGGTAGAAAATGGTATATTATATGCGAAACTCTCCGAGTTAAAATGAGCAAGTAATGGCCATTTTAAATTGATTTCATTCTAGACGAATTTGACGAACATAGTGAAATAGAATTAGAAAGTTTAAAATAGAATTTATGAAATACTCATCCGAGTATTTCTTTTGTCTAGATGACGAAGGATACGAGATTACCTTTCCTGAGGATTACTACGACTAAGAGATCGCAAATAGACGAGTGAATTATTCCTCAAATTCCGATACCTTACATGTGCTTGTAAAATAGTGGTATTAGTATACTAATAAAAGATAAAAATGGAATATATGGGGAATTCGGGTGGATGCATATATATGTGATTTATGTTTATGCGTGAAATGAGAATTAAGAATATCATAACTTCAACTGTCTACTTAAGTGTTTTTTTACTTACTTATATGACTGCTTATTATTTGTAAATTGATTGATCGCCCCCTAATAAACCTTAATAAGGTTTGGCTTAAGAAAAATAAAACGCTCACGCAAAACATCCATCGAGTCACATCTTTTTCGAAAGGCTGCAACTCTTACACGTAGGGTTGGATTGACTGTTATCGTGTTGTGACACGGGCCATGTTCCTTCCTAGAGAATCCAAATCGCCAAGGGAATGCGACTCTAGGTTCGGAGCCAAGCCAACCAAACGCTTTGGGTGGGAATCTGGAGACTAGCAGTAGAAGATCGAGGATCTTCATCACCGATTCTTTAACCTTCGATACGGAGGGACAAATTCATTCTATATACGGTTTCCGGATAATTATATATAATTGCGTAATTACGTGAATGTTGCATTGTATGCATAGCATATGTGTGAAAATTTAAATGAACTTGTTTGAAAACATGGTGCGAATGAAAAGAAATACCTTACTAAGCTAATTGTAGCTTATACCCCTATAGATTTTGTTGAAACAAGTATACCCATGGCTTAAATTGAGGATCATGATGTTAAGGAAGTCATGGAAGGATGTTAAGCTTCTATGAAGGAAATAGAAACATAAGATGAAGTTACTTTGTAAGGTTCCTTATATGTAATGGATGCTATGTTAGTATTTTACAAATTCTAAGAAGTCTATTTATTTTGATTTGAAGACAATAGAGGGATACACCCCTAAGAATTGTAATTTACCATGTTTATGTTTTATGATAAGTATTCTACTTGCTTTGTTACTTAATTATTATCAATATAAATTGCGCTACTCCGATGCGTTCCCTTGGTTGTGATGTATTCCTTATACATGATATGGAAGTCTTTGCATGACTAAGGTAGTCATTCCTAGGCTTTTATATTGTGTACGACGAACTGCCACGTTTAGGGTACTCTTTAGGGCGTGACAATAACAAACTAAAGATTTTTCAATAAAGATCCATGTGTTGAAAAATCATGAGTTTAGAAAAGAATTATAATGCGAATAAGAATTTAGAACAAGCCATTCATTTAATTTTCCTCATAAGAAAAAACTTAAAACATTTTTTTTTTCACAACTTAGAATAATTTTCCTCACAATCACATCAAGATTTATGTTTTAGAAAATAATTAGTTAAAAGAAGTTAGTATGAAAATAAATTATTCATGAACTCAAAATATATATGAAATCATGATTTTCTTTAATTAAGTGTCACATTTACGAAATCTAAGAATTTAATTTTTTTAAAGAATCGAATTTAGGAAATTCTTTAAAAGAAAATTACACTTGGGTTTTATGTCACAAATAAATAAAACCATGTTTTATACAATAAATTATTAAGTAAGAATTTGTGAATAAACATAAGACTTTTTAAAAATTTTAATTACATATATTGAATTATGATTTTTCTTATTAATCGAATCATATATTTACAAAATCACAATTTAAATCAAAAGTTGAAAAACGACCTTTTACTAAACTCTGTCTTTCACAAATATTGTTTACAAATTTTATTTTTAAGACAACATCACTAGGATCTTGCATATAATATGAGCCTATGTATATATTAAAAAGGATTTTTCAAACTATATATATATTTATGTGTTTGCTATGGAATTTTTGGATGAAATAGAATTGAGAATAATTACAAATTGTGGCTGAAATTTTAGTGCTAGGGTTATACCAACTTGTTTTCGAACCTAGATGACTTCAAATGTTCAAAACAACCTTAGAAATAGATAGATCTTTTCGAGTAGATAGAAAACGACATCTTATATACGAAATTCCAAGTTAAAATAAGCAAGCTATGGTCATTTTAAGTTGGGGTTTCACATAATCTGATTTTTGACAAAAATCATGAAATAGAACTTTCATGAAATACTCATTTTGGGTATTTCTTTTTTCTAGGATGAGGAATACGGGATTTCCCTTCTTGAGGATTACTAAGGCTAAGAAGTTTATGATATGGACGAGTGAGTTTTTCCTCTTGATTTTGTTACCTTGCTTGTGCTAGTAGATAAATGCAATAAATCTATAGGTACAAGATAACATGAACATGTATGGGGTATGGGTTTATATGTATATGCTCTTATATTTGTATGATATGAATGTTAAGCATATCGGATCCCACAAATGATTTTTTAAGTACATCGTTAATATTATATGTTGCTTATGTGTGTATGATGCTTGTTTGATCACCCTAAGTATACCTTAATCATACTCGGCTTCAATATAAATTAAATGGATATGCATTGGATCCGTTGAGTCACATATCAAAAGCGGCTACTCCTACGCGAAGAATCGAAAGGTCTGAGGTGAAGATAGCCCGTGGCCGTGCTTATTCTTAGTAAACTAATTATACCAAGGATACGTTCCAAGGATGAGCTGTGCCAATTGATCGCTGAGGGTAAGGTGCGCCTGGACTAGCAGCAAAAGATCGCGAAGACCTTCAATTACCATTCCCTAACCCTTGATATGGAGGGGTAAATCCTTTCTATATATGGTCTCCGGATAACCATATATATTTGTGTAATCATGTGACTGTTACATAACATGTATAGCATATGTGTAAAAATTAATAAACTTATTTCAAATCATAGTGTAAATAAAGAGGGAATATCTCACTAAGCTCGTTGTAAGCTTATACCCCCATAGGCTTTTATTGAAACAAGTATGTTTGCGGTTACGTTCGAGGATCGGAATATTAAGGAAATCGTTGGCAAATCCATGAGCTCTTGTGGAAGAAGTGGAAACATGGGATGTATTTAGTTTCATGAAATTTCTTTATGAATTATATATGATATGTTAATGTTTTGAAGATACTAAGAAGTGTATTTGTGTAATCTGAAAGACAATAGCGGAGATATACCCCTAATAATTGTAATTGACCTTATTTATATTAATATTAAGTATTCCGCTTGCCTTGTTATTTAATTGTTATCAAAGTAAATTGCAATACTCCGATGCGTTCTCTCTTATGTGTTGTATGCCTTGTGCACAATATGAAAGCCTTTACGTGACTAAGGAAGTCATCCATAGGCTTTAAAATTGTGTACCGCGGACTGCCACATTTAGAGTATGTCACGCCTCAGAGGGTATCCTAAACGTAGCATCCGCCACATACAATACTAAGCTAATAGATGACAACCATAGTCATTCAGGAGCTTCGATATCATATGCAAGGCGTGCTTCCAAGATAGTAGGAGATTCATAGGGGTTACGTTTAAATAGATAGCAAAAACAAGCATAACTTAAATAGATAATCATAAGATCTTCATTCCATAATAAGTTCATACATCATCTTAGGGGCATTCCCCCGTCTTAAAGTCTTTAATCAACAATACTAATATCAAAATAAACTATCTACTATATAAGTCTACTATAGAGATTTTTCCTAGAAGTCCTAAGTTCAAAAACTAAAAATACATAAACTTCCACAAAAAACTCCTAGTAGCTACACTCGTACCTGGCATACGGGGCTCCTTGGGGCCAACCATAGGTAATCATACTGTAATAGAAACTATAAGGGTAAAGCATGACTAGCTTAGTGAGATAATTCCAACTATAAGACATTTCCGAAAATCAACCAAGTATTTAATCAAAGCATACGAAAATGCACCAATCATGAACAAGCAAGATACACATGATCAACCGGAAATCAAGTGTAGCATGGATTTAACGCCCTCCATGACAAGGGTTGGAGTTACAGGCCCATACGACCATCATTTTTGCAGATTTACCGGCTCCTGCTTGCCTTTAGACTTTCCGACTCCTACAAGCGACCATGTAGACTTATCGCTCCTATCACCACCACTACCCTTTCCTCGTTTCCCCACACGAAGAAAAGTAGTGAACAAATGCGACTTATGTATATGATATGCATGAATAAATTTTAATTAAACATTTAACCATATGAGTTGAATTTCATATTAAAGGCGATCATCCATAATTTCATCATCGGTAAATCCCCGAAATTTTTGGATCCGAATTATAGTCTAAACCCTAATCGGAAGTCAACCGGATTTCCCAGAGTCAACCAAACCCTAGTTTACCGTAACCGCTTAAGTCCGGCATTGCCGTTTTCTCAAGCCCTAGAAAACGAAGTTGGAAAAATTAGTTATAATAGTTTGTAATAGCCATAAGTTTTATAAAAATATCTGTTTTTCAAAATTCGAGTGTCCTTTGAACCAGATCGGACATAGTTCTTAAAAAACGTGTCCGGAAGCCCGGAATAGGAAAAATATTCCGAATATACCGTTAAACTCGTAAAAATATGAGATTTCTAAAAATATCAATTTCGTAATTTTTCGGTAGCTAGAAATATCAGATATCGCTTTTATACGCGTATTTTCTTACTACCAGTACTTAATTGTCATGTCTACTTTTACATTACACTATTTTCTACTATTCTACACTATTCCCTATCTCTACTTTTTCTTGCAACCTACTCTTACAACCTATACACCTATTTCTTACACATTTTCATTTCCAATACAATTTCACATCTTTCATTTCTTACTTTTAATTAACAAAATAACAAAAAAATAAATTTTTCCCTCCAATACACCAAATTAGCGCCGGCCACACCCCTTCATGCATCCATTTGTTTTGTTTTCATTTATTTAATTAACACAAATTATCTCCCACATTTTCCTATAAATACCCCTTCATACCTTCACTTCTTTCACACCTCTTCTCCTCTAAAGTTACTCTACAAAAATTTCTCTCCAATTTCTCTCAAGAGTTCTCTCAAGAAGTCTTCTTAAGTTTAGTTTTCTTTAGGTAAGAAATTTCTCAAGAATTCTTCATGTTCATCTACTTAGTATGAGCTTAGTGTATGTTTTCTAAAACCATGAAGGTTAAGAAAGCAACATTAGGTTCATGCTTTGTTTTTGTTCATAAACATAATTCCTCTATGTTCATTTATGTTTCTTTTATGTTCTTTACTATCTAATATATCTATATAACTATATATATTATTTAGAGCATATAAGCTTATTGTTTTACAATTTATTTATCTTTCATGCAATTTATTTATCTTATCGCAATTTATTTTATTTCAAGTTGATTTTAAGACTAGTCATTCTAGTCTTAGACTTGTCCTCATCAAGTCAAAACAATTTCTCTTTCTTTTCTTTTCGGGACTAGTCTTTTCTTAGTCCCGGGGTACCTTGAAGAAGCTAAGGTCCCAATACTTGATTTACTTTATTAATTACTTAAGCTTTCAAGTTATTATGTTCCTTTATATTTCTATAGTTATGATTCATATTCATGCATGAACATAATATTTTTGTCTCAACAAAAATAGGAGGAAGTGTCTTTCTAAAACTAAAGGTTCTTGTTAAATAAAAATAGGAAATAGATTTCCTAAAAACTCATGAACATGCTTGGAAAATAATTTTTCTTACATAAACAAAAGGTTTTATGAAAACTTATCTTTCATCAAGAAATATTCTTTTGGAATCATTACAAGAAACAAAAATTATCATTTTATTACTTTTCGAATTCAAGTTTTGAAAATAAAACCACACCTTAAGAATTTAAAGAAATTACAAGAGATTAAATTTAGAAAAAGAATATTCATCTCAATAACTCAAGAACTTCAAAAGAAAATAAATATTCAATAGAATCTCAAGTTCAAAGTCTTTTAAAACCTTAATTTTTATAAGTTGAGACAACTTCATTTACTTCATACATTTGTTATGAGTCATTACAAATATATATATACCTTTCAAAAGTTTATAAAATAATCGAAATATTTATCTTTTCAAATGAGCTTTGTTTACAAGAAGGAAAACAAGTGTTTGCAAATTCGTGGCAAATCTGGTCGCTACCTTTTCGGAACCCAAACGACTTAGTTTTATAGAAATTAGCTTAGAAATGCGTAGATCTTTTCGAGTAAGTAGAAAACGATATCTTATACGCGAAATTCCGAGTTAAAATGAGCAAGTTATGGCCATTTTAAGTTGGAATTTCCCCTTATACGATTTTAAGGAAAGTTTAGAATCTTCAAGAATAGAATTTCATGAAATACTCATTTTGGGTATTCTTCTTGACTAGATAATCACAAGGAAGATTGTTCGTATCCCAAGGATTACTACGATTAAGTGGAAATTCCGAATGACTCATCCATTTCAAGAAAGGTGTCATCATGGCCGAGTGAGTTTACTTCCCGTTAATTTTCTCATACTCTCGATTGTGCTTGTAAAATTAGTTGCACTAGAATTTAGGCAAAATCAAAAAGGAGTGTATGATAATATGTTGAAAGAATACTAAGTATATCGAGGCTCGATTTGTTTGTAATAAAAGTTGTATGTGCATTAATATCTTGAAATGTTTGAAATTGGTTGATCACTTGAAAGAAGTTAAATGTAACTACTAGATTGTAATTAAAGAAATTATTCATGCACTTCATATGTTGAGTCACATTGCATTCGCTACTATACAATTGGTGGGACAAGTGTATAATAGTGGTGGTAGACATAACCGGTATATCATGTAAGTGGCGAGTAGGAGCCGGTAAAAACTACAAAATTGGTGGCTAGTAGGAGCCTATAATAACTACAAGTTTTGATGGCGTATAGGAGCCGGTAAGATCTATAAAGGTGTTTTTAAAAGTTGTGGCTGTAATTGGCCTGAATACCCAACCCCGAATGAAGGGCGTAATTCATTCAACATATGATTCCCGGAAAGTCATATGTCTTGTATGCTCACGTGATTGTTGCATCTCATATGTTTGAATAATAAACTTGGTTGATAATTTTCCTTGAGTATGAATTTTGGGATTTACTTACTAAGCCCATAAGCTTACACCCCTATAGATATTTGTATTCTCAGGAACACCTATTTCTTTGTGCCCGAAGGTCCCCATACCCGTGTAGGTTTTGTATATTGAAGCTTTTGGAGGAAATCTACTTGAAGACTTAGATTAAAATTCCTTTGAAATCTTTAATGTAGTATTTTGGATGTTGTAAGATTATCACGATCCTTGGGATTAGCGGGGGTATGCCCCTAAGAAGTTATGTAACAGACCTTTGTTTATTAATGATATGATATATTTTATTTCTGAATTCTTGTATGTTCATCTTTACTTGCTTAGACTATGCTTTCCAAAAGCGTCTCCTATTACCGTGCTTGCCGCCTTACATATAATACTAAGGCTTTCGCATGACTAAGGTAGCTATCCTTAAGCCTTGATATTATATGTGGCGGGCTGCCACGTTTAAGGTACCCTTCGGGGCGTGACATCATCTCAATACACAACTCACACTTTATTTAACATATCGTCTTTCGATATACTTAACTTTCATTCAACAATTATTTCATGACAACTGTTCATTTATCTTTTCCTAATTTTCTAGTGCTACTAATTACAAGCACAATCAAGGAAATGAACTTAGGAAAAGAATTAACTCACTCCATATCGGTGGATCTAATCAAAGTGGTCCTCCGGATAGATGATCTCGGTCCCTCGTCACCTAAACAAGATGAAATACCCAAAGTGAGTCTTTCATAAGACTTCTACTCTTGAAGTTTCTAGTCTTTTCTTAAAATCGCAGTAAAAATCGTATAAAGGGGAAATTCCAACTTAAAATGGCCATAACTTGCTCATTTTAACTCAGAATTTCGCGTATAATATACCATTTTCTACCTACTCGAAAAGATCTACGCATTCCTAAGCTTATTTTCATAAAACTAGGTCGTTTAGGTTCCGAAAAGATAGCGACCAGATTTACCACGAATTTACAAGGACTTGCTTCCCTTATTGAAAACAAAGCTCAATTGAAAACATAAATATTTCAAGTATTTTATAAGCTTTTGAAAGGTATATACATATATGTAATGACTCATGACAAATGTATGAAGTAAATGAAGTTGGCTCAACTTATAAAAAGTATGGTTTTAAAAGACTTGAACTTGAGATTCTTATTAGAATACTCATTTACTTTTGGAAGGATTCTTGAGTTATTTGAGATGAATATTTCTAAAATTAATCTTCTTGTAGTTACTTTAAATCCTTAAGGAGTAGTTTTATTTTCTAAACAACTTTCAAAATGATACTTTTGTTGCTTTATAATGATTTCAAAAGAATTTCTAATTCTTGATGAAAGATAAGCTTTCATGAAATCTTTTGTTTATTGAGAAAAATCTTTTCCAAGCATGTTCTTGAGTTTCTAAGAAATCTATTTCCTACATTTATTTAAAATGAACCTTTAGTTTAAGAAGACACTCTTTATTAAATTTTTGTTGAGACAAAACATTATGTTCATGCATGAATATGAATCATAAACTATGAAAATATGAAAAGAACATAATAACTTAAAAGAATAAACATATAAAATAAATCAAGTATTGGGACCTTAGCTTCATCAAGGTACCCCAGGACTAAGAAAAGACTAGTCCCGAAAAGAAAAGAAAATGTTTTGACTTGATGAGGACAAGTCTAAGACTAAAATGACTATTCTTAAAATCAACTTGAAATTAAATAAATTGCATTGAAGTAAATAAATTGCATGAAAGTAAATTAATTGCAAGACTATGAGCTTATATGCTCTAAATAGTATATATATATAGCTATATAGATATGTTAGATAGTAATGAACATAAAAGAAACATAAATGAACATAAAGAAATTGTGATTATGAACAAAAACAAAGTATGAACCTATTGTTGCTTCCTTAACCTTCATGGTTTTAGAAAACACACATTAAGTTCATACTAAGTAGATGAACATGAAGACTTCTTGAAGAATTTTTACCTAAAGGAGATGAGCTAAAGAGAACTTCTTGGAGAGAAATTCTTGAGAGATTTTGAGAGAGTAACTTTAGTATAGAAGTGGTGTGAAAGAAGTGAAGGTATGAGGGGGTATTTATAGGAAAATGTGGGGATAATTTGTGTTAATTAAATAAATAAAAAAAAACAATTTGATGCATGGAGGGGGTGTGGCCGGCGCCATTTGAGTGTATTGGGAGAAGGGAAATTTATTTTTTTGTTATTTTGTTAATTAAAAGTAAGAAATGAAAGATGTGAAGTTGTATTGGAAATGAAAATGTGTAAGAAATAGGTGTATGGCTTGTAAGAATAGGTTGTAAGAAAAGTAGAGATAGATGAATAGTGTAGAATAGTAGAAAATAGTGTAATGTAAAAGTAGACATGACAATTTAATGCCGGTAGTAAGAAATACGCGTATAAAAGCGATATCTGATATTTCTAGTTACCGAAAAATTACGAAATTGATATTTTTGGAAATCTTACATTTTTACGAGTCTAACGGTATATTCGGAATAATTTTCCTACTCCGGGCTTCCGGACACGTTTTTCAAGAACTATGTCCGATCGGGTTCAAAGGACACTCGAAATTCTTCAATCTGATATTTTTACACAACCAATAACTATTACGAACCATTATGGCAAACTTTTCCAACTTCGTTTTTTAGGGCTAGAGAAAACGGCAATGCCAGACTTAAATGGTTACGGTAAACTAGGGTTTTGGTTGACTTAAGAATCCGTTTGACTTCCGATTAGGGTTTAGATTTTTAATTTGGATCCAAAAAAAATTCGGGGACTTACAGAGTACCCCTCGGAGCGTGACAACAACATCTAGAACAACATACAAGTTCAACACCACAACTTACAACATCTGTATACATGTTATTAGTTCATTTTTCATCAAATCATTTCATGAATCATCTAGTCTATTCATGAACAAACATGTATCTAGTTTTGAAATACAAGTTCATATATTATTATCTATCACATTTATCACAAATCCTATTGATCTGTAGCATTAATTCATTATTTATATGCATCTACAAACATCTAAGTAAAAGAAATAACTAAATTACTTGTATTAGAAAAACTCAAGCAAACCATCTTCACTACTACTACTCTTTATTGTTGATGTAGCTTCTTCATGTTTGATTTTCATTTTCTATCTTATTTCCTATCTTTACTTTCTTCTTATGTGCTTGTTGAGATAGAGATTCGGTGTTGAAATTATGAGAAAGAAAGAAAAAAAAAAGAAAGAGAATAAGTATAAAGAAAATGAAAAAAAATAGGAAAAGAAAAGGAAGAAAAGGGTTAGAAAAATGGAAAGGAAAAAGAAGGGATAAGGATAAAACAAAAAGTCCTTAGAGATATTTATGGGTATAGTTTTTAGATTTAAACCTTCATATCAATATCTTAAATATTGAAAATACTTTAAAATAAATTTAGGAATCTATATTGTAGAAATTAATTAATTGGTCTAAAAATTAGTTTAGGAATTTAATTTATGAAAACTTGGTATTTAGTTTAAGTTTGAGTTTAAAAACTAATATTTTTAAACAAGTAAATAGACTTAAAATTTATAGAGATTAAGAAAATAAGATTTAGGTTGGAATGACTAAATTAAGTTTTAGTCAAATGAATTTGAGGAATATGGGTCATTTGTATATTAAAAGAAAATGGGAATTTAAGTTGTTGATTGCAAAGAATTTAATAATTCATTTCATGAAATGGACTAAAGCTTAAGGTCTACAATTTACTAAACATTTAAATTCAATTTTCTAAGAGTTTAGAGGTTTGATATTAAAAGAAAAGAAATTTACTTTGAGGATGACAAAAGATGAGAAAATTTGATTTGTTGAAAAGGATTGTTAAAGCAAATCGATAGTGGAAAGAAATATTTGAAATCTCAATTTTGATTAGATCTATTTATTAATTTGATTATGTTAATCTATCTGGTTATATTCTGTAGTTTAATTTACTTGATTTAACTAAACTATCTAAATTCAATTTCTACCTTATATTCTAATTAAAGTTCAAAATTAATCACTTAGTGATAATTAACATTTTATATTAACTTTAAATTTTATAATTCATAAGCTTTTGATCATTTTAAGATTTATTCTTTCATTTATGTTTCTATTGTGCTATTCAGATTATTTTAGATTAAGCTTTTGTATTATGTTTCACTCCTATTGATTCTTTGAATTATTTGGCAATCCATTATTTATCAAGTTTACATATTATATATCTGTATTTATTATCATGTCTGTTTGATATTTCTCTTTGTTTTTCATTATTTAAAGGGTATTGAATCTAGATATTATTTTGCATTTATTTCCATATTTCAAGTTTGTTTATTACATATATTATATGATTACATTGTTTTATCATTTTATTGTATTGGTTTGATGTTTCTAGTTATTTTCATTTTTATGAAACATCTGGAGATTTGAATTATTAAAATTAGCATCATTTCTTTATAATTATTTATTTATTCATCATTTCTTTGTTTAATTATAAGGAATGTTATATTTTATAACTTTTACTAATGCCATCACTTTGTTAAACTTTAAATTAAGATATCTAATATTTCGTTCAGTCAAGTATATATATCAAATTTTACTTTTTTATGTTTATGGGATGCTACCATGAAGGTATGGAAAAAAAATTTATCTTGAAATCTTGTTTATAACAATTTAAATTTTTAAACAATAATTAAATTGTTTGTATTTCAATATTCTTATATTGCAAAAAGAAAAAAATTAAGAGTGATTCTTGTGATTTTTCTTAAAATATTTTCAAAAACTTTACATTATTTACTTAATGATTATTATATTCAATTTGTACAATTTTGGGTGATTACATGGAGGATCAACGATTGAAGGCTTTAGTATAATCATATTATCTCTCTCAATCTCTAAATACCCTGCTTTGGAACCATTTGTTTACCCTCATTTAGTTACGCTACTAAATCCAAACTTTTAGGGTTCATTATGTTCTCTTCATCATCAGTGACTAAATTTATATCTAAAGGATTGTCAAATAGAAATTCTTGAAAACAACTTCCAATGGTAGAGTTAATCGTATCGATAGAAAAATAAACATCATCATGACTCATAGATTGTTTAATAGCCACAGTATATTAACTGTCAATTTCTGCTCCCCTACTCTTGATGTCAGTTTACCATCTGCAGCATCAATTATGGTCCTAACTGTGGCTTAGAAAATTTTTCCTATGATCAATGGACTCCTACATCTTCATACATATCTAATATAACAAAATCCATTAGGAAAATAAAGTTTTCAACCTTTACTAACACATCTTCCCTCGAAAACTTACCAAATCTATCTGCTAATTGGAGGCTCATACATGTAGGTGGTAGGTCCCCAAAACCTAGTTTTGAAACAGTTTATGCGGCATTAGATTAATGCTAGCTCATAAACCTACTAAAGCTCGTTGCATCTCTAACTCCCCAGTAAAACGAGGGATAGCAAAACTACCTGGATCTTTAAGCTTTTTAGGTAATCTATTCTGTAAGATGGCCAAACATTCCTCACCAAAAGTAATATGAGATAAATCTTCCAGCTTTTTCTTGTTTGAAAGGAGATCCTTTAAGAACTTAGCATACTTTAGCATCTACACAAGTGCTTCAACAAACAGTAAGTTAGTTTGCAATTGTATAAATAAGTCTAGAAACATACTATATTGTTCATCCTTACAGTCCTTTTTTAGACATGATGGATAAGGGATTAGAGATGTATGTACCTTAACCTTACCTATCGAAGGTTGATCTATCTCTCTTGATCTTTATCTTGAGACTTGTCTTGAACAACGTCTCTTTCCGCAACAACTTCCCCTTATTTATCCTAGTGTTTAGATTGGAGTTCTTTTCCACTCCTCAAGGATACTACTTTTACGTGTTCCTTTAGATTTGGTTGATGTTTCCTAGTAAAGTGCCTTGATTTCTTTTAGACAACAACTTCGTAATCTGGCTATTTGATTCTCCATATTGTGAATAGAAGTTTCATGATTCCTTAATGTAGCATTATCATCTAAATGAACTATTACATCATCTCCTCTAAGGTAGGTTTCTTCTCAGGAAGTGGAGGCCTTTGAAGTCCAAGTGGGGGTAGGTTAGTTCTCTACATATTTTGTCCTCCGCATGAAAAGTTTAGGTGATTCCAACATCCTGGATTGTAAGTGTTACTGTAAGGATTGTTTTGTAGCCTTATTGGATTTCCCAAATAGTCTACTTGCTCCATTTGTTCCACCACTTCTTGATTAATACAAGGATGATCTACAATTGCCACCTATTGTTGCATGGCTAACCCTTTAATTCCCCTTATTAAAGCTTCTACTTTTGATGCTAATGAAGTCACTATATCTACATCGTAAACCTTTGTTAGTTTTCTCTCTTTTTTTCCTCCCTGCTAACCACTGATAGTTGTTTATGGTCATATCCTCTATTAATTGCAAAATCTACTCAAGAGTCATGTGATTTAGGGTTCCTCCAACAGCTGCACCAATCATCTACCTGGTCAGATAGTTCATTCCATTATAAAAAGTCTACACTTGCATCCAAGGAGGTAAGCCATGATGAGGGAATCTTTTCAATCGTTCCTTATAATGCTCCTAGGTATCATAAAGTGTTTCTGAATCCATATGTGCACAAGTGGAGATATCAAACCTAAGTTTCACCATCTTAGATGGAGGGAAATACTTTACTAAGAACTTTTTAACCAATTCTTGCCAAGTGTTGATCAACCCTTGTGGTAGCAAATCCAACGATTGCTTAGCTCTTTCTCTCAATGAAAATGGGAACAATCTTTAACCTTATAGCATCATCACTCACTCCATTTATCTTAAAGGTGTCGCAAATCTTTAGAAAGCTTTGTAGATGTGAGTTAGAGGCCTCATCTTGAAGCCTATCAAATTGAAAGCAATGTTACATCATCTCGATCGTGTTTAATTTGATCTAAAACTTATTTGAAGCTACTTTTGGCCCATTTATTCTTTATGTTACTCCAATCAATGTTGATTAAGCATATTCAGACATAGTATGATGGACAACTATAGCCCCATTTTGTCCTGCATTTCTATCACTAGCATTTAGATCAACTAGTGGATTCTGATTGTCCTGTTTATCCATGATATCAAAATTTCAAGGGTTCTTCCTTGATCTTAATTGGTGATGATTCGAGGATCTGTTTAGTAGTTTTTCGCTTATTCCTCAGGACAGTCTTCTCAAGTTCAAGTTCAAAGTTGAGTAATCCTATAGAAGAACTTTTTGTCATAAACTGCATAACACAAAACCAAAGCTAGGTTTTTAATCCACACATAGAAACAATTATAGATTCTTTAATAAAATGAATGGCAAAATTAGTAGATACAAAGAGTTTCTAATATTTCCAATCCCTGGCAACAACGCCAAAAACTTGACAATGATTATAATCAGTCAATAAAATCTTTACTAAAAAACTATGGGTTAATTTCAATCACGATACCTTAACTTTTTTTATTTTAACAGAATCATACCTAAACAAAATTTCATTACAAGAAAATACCTGGAGTTTTTAAAAGCTTCACACACAATACGATGTGCTGAATCATCTATTTTTCCGTTTAACCGCTAATGTGGTGGATTAAATTAATTAAAATATATTTTCTACGTGGGAAATTTTTTATCTTTTATTTTTATATATATTTTTCCTTCTCTCTCTCCTCATTTATTCTTTTTCTTCTTCTTCTTAACTCTAAACGTAAATAAAAAAAATTATGAAAATTTACCAATTGGACCACACAAATAGAATATTGTTACCTTGATCATATGAACAAACAAATCAAATCCTTAACCAATTTTTTAGTTCTCCAACAAGCTATAATATTCCATATAACCACTAATTTCCTGACTAGTTTTTTAATCACTATAGATTTTTAAGAAATTATCTATAATATAATAATAGTGGATTTATTTCTGAAAGTAGGATTAGCATTAAGGTTTGTGAGGTTCTAAAGGAGTTGATGTGTTGTTTTGGACGAATAAAGCAATCTAAATTTTAAAGACTATCTATCTTCTTTAATTTGGGTCTTCATCAATTAATGCCCATAAACTCTAAGCTAGTGATAAAAAGAAGGAAATAAAGATGACTAGAATCAAAACACCACTGCCTTCTTGTCGAATGATTTTCATTTTTATATGGAAAAGTTTCTTTCTTTTTCCCATAGCCCATTATCACTTCCTTGAAAAACGAATCAGCTAGACTTCAACTACTTCAAAATTCTATGTAACTCAAAAGAAATTCATCACAATTTATAAACATAAATTGAAAAAAACTCCTATGAACATAATACTTTAGTAATGAACTACAACAATTACTTTGAGCATGAATCAAATTTTAGTAAGCCAATGCCATGGATTGGTCTCCATATTGCTACTGCTTCTATAGTTGGTGCATTTGCAATGCTTGTGGATCTATTCAATGTGTACTTGTCATGTATCTCAACATATAGTAAAAACATATATAATGAATTTCTATGATTTTTTCATTTGAAGAAGAAGAAGAAGAAGGAAGAAGAAGAATAGAGAGAGAAGAGGGAAAAAGAGGAAAGTTAAAAAATAATATAATAATAAAAAGCTCTGTAGCCTAGGAAAACAATATTTTATTTGGGTCTACTTGCCGCATCAGCAATTGATGGAAAAATGAACAAAATCCGTCCAAATATACCATGAGTGAAAGATTTAAAAAGTTTAGGTATTTTCTTGTAACGAAATTTTATTTAGGTATAATTTTTTTTTTAAATCGAAAAAGCTCAGGTACCGTGAGTTAAATTAACCCAATAAAATATCCTACAATCACTTTTTAGGCAAGTATACCTATTAAAGTATAGTATAGCATTTTAAGCACAAGTACCGTTGCCACGATGATTTTAAATTACTAGCATTTTATTCTTTTTCTACTATATAACCTAAAATTAAGCCAATGTAATTACTGTTGATTTACCAATTATCCTGCTATTATTATGCTATAATTTTCACTTTTGTCGAAATCACAAGTCAAAGTAATTGATGACTAATCATAAGATCATTAAAAACATCTAGATATTAAATCACCACTAAGAATTGCTATTTTATCTCTAAAGATAATTCAATATCAATTATTAATTTCTTAATTCGCAAAATTCTTTTATTAAATTGATGTCTCTTTCAAGATTATCAATTCCTAATTCTTGAATCTATCTGTTGAAATGCTTCCTAACTAATATCAATTCAAGAGCTGCATTGAAGACTTTTGAATCCTATATGACTAAACTCTAATTTAATCTAATATGGTAGATTTGTGCCATCTTATATCTAGGGTTGCAATCAAATCTTTCTAATTATTAGATCTCTTTATAAAAGCAATCTTTCGATTAACTAATATAAAATCAATCAAGAATCAATACTCTAGAATTATTAATTTGAGAAACCATTAAGCACACATAACTAGAATCAAGAAAACTAATTACTTTATTGAATAAACAATAAATCTAGTTTACATAGCAATTCTAGGATTCTTTAATACTTAATTAAAATCTCTACTCCTCCATCATAGAACTATAAAGTACAATAGACATTAACAAAAACATTAGAGTAAAGAAAAAGTACACCTTAAAAAGATTGATTTGCAATCTTATTCTCTTTTCTTGACTTGCTTCTTTCTAAAACCCTAGACAAGAATCTAAGTATAAAAATGTATGTAGAGTATGTAAGATGTTTCAAGTATATCTAGTCTCTATCTAAGGATCTATTTATAGACACAAAAGTAGTCAACCCATAATTTTCAATATGGATCAATCTTGAAAAGATATCAAAAAATTGGATAAGCTTCATATAATTTCTCTACTCCACAAGTAATACACAGGATACTGGATTAGACCATGTTCCTTTAATTTCTTTAGAATCTTCAATCGCAATATAGCACATGATAAGTACAGCATCAGGTATTCCCTCATGTTTCTCTTTGACTTCTTTAGAATGCTTCGTAAAGATAAGAACGTGGCATAAGCAAGGGAACATATAATTACCCATGGACCTTTCTGATTCATTCCTTTAGCAAACCCTAGAAAAACATAGGTGAAACATGGGATGTTATATCTTCTTGTTGATCCCTTTAGTCTTCAAAACAATAAACACGATTTCTTCTTCAGTTGTGGACACCTATACCAGAACACTAGTTAAACATGGGATAATTGATATGCATGTGTTCTTCTTTCCTTTTTCAAAAACTTCTTTGTTTCTTTTAAAACTTTATCAAACTTGATTATTCTTGTCCTTTAGCTCATATCCTTTTGGTCAACTTAAAATCAAGAATTAACCAAATCAAGCGTCAAATCCTTATCAATAATCATAAATCTATCAATTATATCATAATTTCCCTTCTCAAATAAAGACTAAATTACACTTATCACACATGAAAAAAGTTACATTGCAATCAAAGAACACACATGCAGTATACAAGAATATTAGCAACATAAATGCAATAATAACTATGTCTCTGACTAAGTCTCATTGGTTTATTATTTATACTAAGACCTATGGCATTAGTTGTTGTCCTTATTTTAAGTATAGCCACAACCGCAGGCGTAATTAGTTATTGTCTTCTTTGCATCCACTTGTTCTGCGTTTATTTTATTTGCAAGTTTAGCATAATGTTGTCAATATCATATAATTAAAGTAAAGACTAGTATTATGACCCATCTTAGTCATACCAAAGGTAAGAAATTGGTATTTACTTAAAATCTTTTTTTGCACTGTAGACCTCAATCTACATCAAAATCCTTATTGATCAATATTGGAAGTTTCATCCTAGAGACTTAGACTGCAACATCAACATCCATATTTTTCGTCCATTTTGACGTATTGCACCTTCCAATGTCTTTATTCCCATAATTATATAAACCCTTTCTTCATACATGGATCATGAACTCTAATCAGTTCATGGCCTTATCCTAACAAGTTAGTCATGTTGATCTCCATAATCATCTACTATCAAGCATCTATTTGAGATTAAAGAAGGCCTAACATCTTTTATACCTCATATTTTGCAAGAAGGATATTTTGATGATGCACCTTCAGTATCTATTAGGTTATCAATTCTTCTATGAATCTTTAATTTTCATGACCTAGATGCATCTCCTCTCAACTTGAATACCAGATAAGAATATGTTGCCCACAACAACTTCAAAAGCTACAAAACCCTTCTTATTTCATCACACCATCCTTTACCTATGTCACTAAAGCTGTATCAATCACCATAATTAGCTTTAGCACCTTTCGATACTTACCATCTCCATTATGGTTCCAACATGTCTACTGTAGCCATTTTGTTGCATAGGTTGCACAATCATGCATGGCCTACACATTTTACTGATCTATTGTTGCTGACTCACAATCTAAATCAAGATCTATATTATTTTATCCAACCGCTCTGTCTCATGGTGCCTTAAGCTCTTAGCTCTCTATAAGGTCGATGTTCATCCCTTCTACACACATACAACATAAAATGAAAACAAAAGATTAGCTATAATCTCTAAACATAGCAACATATAAACACATGATGTGCGCGCACACACACACATCCTCCGCACAACCCAAACCCCCCACCCCCCTTCCCCCCCCACCCCCCGACAACAAAAAAAAAAAAAAAAAAAAAAAAACACACACACACACACACACACATGCTCCGACACCCATAACCGCACCCGCACCCGCACCCGCACCAATGAGATTAAATATCCCAATAACATACATTAAAAATCCATTAAACCATAAAATAGAAGAAAAGAAAAATACCCTCTCATAATCCCAATCCATTTTCTACATACATGTGTTCCTACCTTCATAAAGGTTAACTATATCTTAAGTTTCCTAAAGTTAAAGCAAATGTTTAAATTTTAAACAAATTCAAGTAATTCCTTATGAAACAATAACTAGTTATGCTTCAAGAATCGATTGTAGTTGAAATTATATTTTCTTAGGCACTTGTTCCTTGGTTGATTTAATAAGGTTGTTGAAGTTTTAGCCAAGTAATTTCAATTTTAAATATGTTTGGCGTGCTATGCATTGACATAGGATAGTGGAGTGATAGAAATAACCTTTTTTTATCGTACTTAATATTATAAGAGTAACAAATTAAAAATTATATATATATAAGTAGTAACATATATCTTTGTTTCCCAATCCATAATATAATTGCTATTAAGGCAATGAAGCTAATATGAAAAATATGTTAAAAAGATTTAGCAATAGTCTATTTCCTTGCTTAATAATGGCAGTTGCCTTGAATAGCTATCTCATAGACCAAACATATGAATAGATTGACAGTGAAGCGATATGTCCATTTTATTCCAAGTTACTTTTGATTAATTTTATAAGAGTAAAATAAAATAGTTATTCCCTTTTAAACCAATTCTTGTGTTATAATTTGCATAATCACTATTTCATAACTTTAACATTACTATAAATAAAAAATTGCCATTCCTTTTCAAGACCAAAAGATAAACTATTCTTTACGCATAAATCTTTCAAATAACTATAACGGCTGTAGACACCCCATTTTTACTATCCCATCCCTTATTTTTTCTTTTGCCAGGTTTACATAATTACATTAAAAAAACGTGAAAAATCAAGAAAATCCCAAAAAAAAATAAAAAAAATACTAAAATACAACAAAAATGAAAGAGATAGAAATTAATAAAGGTGAATTGAGTCAACATCATTTTAGAATCACGTAGAGCTTAAATGGAGCCATCCAGTGTATCACAGTATTTTATGTTAAGTGATGTGATTGGTACTTGGTGCATTTAATTCGATCGGCATTTGGCTAAATTCAACGGGTGAGATAAGTGTTGAAATAAAACCAGCAGCTTGCTCGCTGGTCTGGCACATGTGTATAGTTTGAACTTTGAAGAGGCTGTGGGTTCAACTCTTGAGGTGCATTTTAAGATGGTCATGTGGCTGAGGTAACAGAAAGATATGATAGGCTCATATCTAATCAAATCTCATTCTACTTCTTTCCTTCTTTACATTAATCTTACTGAACTTGATCATAAATCCCATTATTGTCAGATTTACATGAAAAAGGAGGAGGAGCTTTTAGGACGAAATTGGATATTTTCTTAAGGTCGATTTGAGCTTGTCTCTTACTCGCAGTTTATCTTTATGAAAAATCAAATTAAAACAAGGGGACTCGACACTCTCTCTAGAAGACAGCCACTTCCTCTCTCTAATTCTCTCTCTAGCTCTCTCCAGCCTCTACCGTGCCAAACATTCATAGACCACGATCTGCACCTTTCCATCACCACCATCTCCATCTCCGGCGTTGGATCCCCATGCAAATCGACTATCTTCAATCAACAGCCACTTTGACCATACCGTGTTGATTCAACACGCAACTCAGGCTCTGCTCACCATCTCTCACCCGAAACTATACACCGAATCAACTCGGCCATTACTGCACCTTCACGCTAAACCCATACAGGAACTACCATCCCTAGCCCCTACGACTTCGGCCATGGCGAATGTCGAACGGACACGATACCTGCATGTAACCATCGAACCAAACTCGACACTGCCCCTTGACCATTCCAAACATCTCCATCGAACATGACAGCATCCATCCAGTCACGGAGCAAGAAAAATGGTAGACTCACATGTCGAATCCGATCCTGTGTCTCGATCAATTCAGTGGAGGCAAATATGAGTTATTTAGGATTGGACTTTCACATGGTATTTTATTCTTCACCAATTAATGTGTATATGAATGCTTAAGATATCAAGACATTATTTTGCATGCTCCAAAGGACAAGTGTGGTTTATGTAATTGACTTCGATTATTAACTGGATCTGAATTGCAAGTTTATAAGATGTTGGTGATCATATTTATGTGATTTTGCATGCCATATTAATTACCAAGAGAAGTCATGGAAATTACAAATCTATGTTTGATCACAGTTGTACAAATTGAAAAAAGCATGTCTTTTTCTGTCAAGAAAATCAAAATTTTAACCCAATTTGCATTTTCAGCATGTCTCTCACAGAGTTGCATTTTTTTAGGTCATTTTGCACGTAAATCACTTTGCCACTTTGAAAATTTTCAGAAAATAAAATTGCATTAATTGATTTTTTTTTAAATTAGGGACTTTGCATTAGAGTTTTTTAAAACTAGACTTAAAATTAGGCATCCTAGGATTTTTTTTCATGAATAAAAAAGATTAATTTGATAAAAACGTAAACTTGGTAATTTTTGGAGATTAAAAAATATTCAACAAACTAAAGTTTTATAAAGCCAAACAAACTACAAGGGTTTGATTCCGGCATAGCGGATATGTAGACACTTGCGAGACAACCACAAAAATGTAAAAAGAAAATATTTTTTATATCATTGTATTTTCTGCATTTTTATCATATTCCATATATTACTATCATTTGTATGATTATTTTAAATGTTTAATATTGTTTATTATTCTTTAATTATATTTACTAACTTTATCTATTTTTCACTCTTTACAGGAATTTTGTAAATTTTTTTTTACTAATCTTTTAATTTTCAGGTTTTTAGGAACATTGCGAAATCTCAGGTAATTTCTACAATCTATCTTTTTTTAGTGTAATTATAAAGTGAAAGTGAATATTTAAATTAAGGTCCATTTAATTTTTAAAAGCCCATAAGTGGTAACCTTTAAGTGTAATAGGATAGTCCGATTCCAGAATTCCTTGGTTAAATATTTTTTTTGAAAATTAATGATTTTTAGAAAAGCTCGCAGACCAGTATCTTAAATTAGAGTTGGCTCGCCTAGCTGACTCTAATTTCATTTTTCCCAACTTATGTTGGTGGTGGCTCCAAATCAATTTTTAATGATTTTTTAAAAAAGATTTTCAAAAACTTTCTTTAATTGTGTCAAGTATCATATTAAATGGGCCAGGCTTAATATGATCCAATTAAGGAAAAGGAAAATTTCAGCTCGATAACGGCTCATTTACTTTTCTATATGGAATAAGAGAGGAATTGAATTCAAATTTAATCGTAATATAATAAAGTTATAATGACTATTATAATATTTATTTTGTGTAAAATAAAATAAAATAAAATAAGTAATTATTGGAGTAAAGATAAAATATCTATAATGCTCATGTCTTCAAGTGAACATCGTAATAGCAGTTTTATATAAATAAGGAGAGAATGAAGATATAACTGAGTAAAGGAAAAGTAACTCTTTATCTAATAGGTATATTAATTTGGGATTTAAAACTTGAAACCACTTAAGTAGATTTGTCAGCACAACCATCGAATAAATCTGTCAATTATAATAAATGTAGAAGTCATTTATTTATTTATTTTTGGCCAAATGTAGAAGTATTTGAATAAGTACTTTAATGGTACTATTACTATGCCAGTAATCTAAAAAAGAAAGAGAGAATAGAAGCATAAAACCTTCTCAAAACTTGATATTGATATAAACTAACTAAGTGTTCTATCATAAAGGGAAATTCAACAATTATTTGCAAAAGTTGTAGATTTGCTCCATGATTCCTTATTTTACTTGCTCATATAAACTTACCCCTTCCAAAATCATCTTAATTTAAAAAAAAAAATGTACAGACTGTGAAGGACATGCTATATATTTTTATCATAACATTATGTCTATGGAAAAGTAGACCTTTTTAAAGCATTTTACAAGCAGAAAAGCACTACATGAACTCCAAGCTTTATTAGATACATCAGTTTTCCTTAATTAGATACATTAGTTTATATTGGAAATTTTCTTAAGAATCCTAACTTTCTAACTTTTAATAAATTCCACTTCTTAAAGCAATCCGTTCGATTGGATCTCTACAAGATCTTTCACGTCTTTTTAAGGTTTTGTAAATCCTATATAATTTTATATAATCCACTTAATAGAATAAAGGAAATAAAAGTGATTATAAAAAGATGAAACATTTTTCTTTTTAGTTGAAGGACCTCTTCCATTGCTAAGATCTCAGAAAGTGAAATTCTTGATATAAGGACAACATTAAGCGATTGAGGAATTCTTACAAGCGTCTTAACTATGTGTAAATGCACTTCTATGATCTTCCATTTTGACATGGTTAGCTCAACGAATCTGCACTTCTACTTACGGTTTTGTAATTTGCAAGGTTTTTATTTTCATTTCCTTACAATGATTAAACTTTCAATTTTTTTTGCATTTTTATTATGTGACCTTCAATTTTTTTTTTTTAGTTTACCTCATAATTGTTAATATTAATAGTAAGTGGCCTATGTTTTAAAGCAACCACGTTCGATTGACGACACGGACGCATTCTGTTTCACAAGGAGCCTGGAGATTGCTCAGCTGAAAAGCCTGAATTTAAAAGGTGTCATTACAAAATTGGAAAGAAACGTCCTTGATTTTTACAATTCCCTTAGCTAAAATTTGATTAGTAAGTGGTAAACAGGATGGCATTAGTTGATTGATGGATATTTAGATGGATTTTTTTTTTTTTTTTGCCTTTCAAAGGTGATTCCATTAATTAAAAGAACAGTTCAATACAAGATTTCCATCACAAATTGGGTTACAACAGGAATCACTACTCAAGTTACTTAGCAGGATAGAAGTCACAGAAGATGGGGCGAATTTCTACCAATTACTAGGAACGTCTTCTTTCTATAATTGTAGGCAACCCAATCTGCTTCAAGGTTGGCCTAGCACTAATGAGCTTAAATTCCACTTCTTGAAAAAATTGCACCATATTGTGAATCCTGTGATGGTGTTCTGCAAATACCATGGAACTATTGAGTTATTAGTAAGAGCCTTAAAGACCGACGTTGAGTCCAACTTTGCAACAATCTTCGACCAATTCCCATTTCGAGCATAATGCAATGCATCCAATACAACCCAGTCGTCTACACACTCCACGAGTTTGTTCTAAAGGTTCTCACACCACCTTGGCATAAGCTTACTTACTATCACAAGCAAAAAAGGCTGCAACAGCTGATCCATTATTCAACTCAACAGAAGCATCACAGTTGAGTTTAATGGTTGCATCTTTTGGAGGCTTCCAGCTTGCTAAACCCGCTGCCCATATTTGTAGGTAGGTTGATAACTGTTTGGAGCACTAACAGCACTAAACTCGCGAGAGTTTGATAAGAGGGACAAACTTGCAAACTGCTACGTAAGCGTACCTGAAATGGGTGGCACTATGCGAGTGCCTCCTAATGAGGGGTAAGATTTTTAGTAAATGACAAACCATATAATTTTTAGTAACTTTAATTCGCTTATTCGTTCTTTCTTTCCCTCTCTCTTTCTTCTTTCTTTCTTCTTTTCGTTTTTTTTTTTCCCCTTGTTTCTTTTATTTGGGCCAAAGATGGGTTATGAACTTCGATGTGTCTTATATTTATAAGAAAAATTGCCTAAAAGAGCATGCCCATGGACAAGGTGGAAATAGAAAAACAAATTAGGAAAAGTAAAAAAAAAAAAAGTAAAAGATTATGATATATAAAAATTATGATGAGATAATACCACAAATCGTATTAGAACTTTATCAAAATATGCAATTATATACTGATAAGAATAATAATCATATTAAGATAATGAGTAGAAAATCACATTAGTCGTATGCTAGTGTAGCAGGGGTCATTTTGAGAGCAAACAAAATAAAGGGTCGGTGATAATATCATAAGGAGCCACAATAGTAGATTACATTAGCAGTTTTACAATAGTCATAACCAAGATAACAAATAACAGTTGCTACATCAACTAACGCAAAGGAAAAATTTAAAAAGAGAAGAGAATTGGGGGGAAGGGCGAGCATCCCTGGTTCTTGTAGTCTCATTCTTCATATAGGAGTCACTAGAGACTCAAAAATTTAGTAAGTCTTCCATTTACCTCACATTAAACACAAAACAAAAACCTACAATTAGATTCTCAAAATCAAAACACAAATAAGTTTATGCAGTAGTGAATAAGAATAGTAAAAGATATGTTCTTTCATTGCAGATATTGAACACAAGACCTATAAAAGCAACTGGAAGAGGAAGAAGACATATTGTAAACCCCTGAATTTTTCATAATTCTTAGAAAATAATCCTCGAGTTAAATACCAAAATTAAGACCCTAAAAATCGACCCAAGATAAAACCGAATTCTAGATAAGATTAAATATGAAAATTCTTAACCTTGAGAAAAAAGAGAACCATCAAAACAAAATGGAAAATCCAACAACTGTTTTTCAACATCCGTACGCCAACTAAATCATTTATCTAATCCCTAACACGCAAATCAAGATGATATATCCAAAATAACATTCGACAACAAAATACTAAAACCTTAAATCATTCGGTGAATTTTAAAATAAAAAATTATAACTACCACCAAAAGTCAAACAAAGTCAGTCCATAATCTTAGACTCGGTTAAACAATCCTAGGAACTAAAAAATATTAAACAAGTCACAAAAAATAATATTAAAATAAAATAAAACATAAATTTTGAACCAAAAATAAAACAAAATCAAAAACCTCAAAATTTTATGATCTTACGAATAAATCAAAAAACCAGAAGTCAAACCGGAATCCTAAAAGTCAATAAAGTCTACAACAAACCCTAGTATTTAGATTCGGCAATCCCGTGATCTTAAACCCTAGGCAACGAACTTGAGATAATTATGGATGATAATTCATAATAATATAGGAAAGTTTAAAAATATCAAATTCATTAAATTTTAGTGCGTTTCAAATCCGAACGAGATCAACTCTCGAAAAGCATGTCTCAAGGCTCGAAATAGTAAAAATATTATGATGATACCGTTAGATCCATAATTATATAAGGATTTCAAAAATATCAGTTTTATAATTTTTTTATAATTAAAATATATATATCACATTTTTACGCATATCTTCTTTACTAACTGTAAATTATTAGTCTTGTTTACTATTCATTAACCTATTCTACACTATTTATAACTATTCATCTATCTCTACTTTTTGTACTATCTATTCTTACAACCTATATACATATTTCTCACAATTTTCTTTTCTCATAAAAAATTCTACACCACATATTACTAAACTTCTCTTACACTTTCTTTCTAAAATTAATTTTTAATTGCTCTTCTTCTTCATACCATCAATTTTCTTTTCTTTTTCATTTATTTAATTAACTATAATTTCCGTCCAACTTTATCTATAAATCCCCATCTCCCTCAATTTCTTTCACACACTCATTTATCATAACAAAACCCTCCCAAAATCACTTCACAAATACTCTCTCCAAAATTTTCTTTTCACTTTTCAATACTACCCGTATTTCTTCTACACACATACTACAAAAACATCTCTTTACCTAGCACTCTTATATTTTTACCTTAGGTAAATTCCTTCCCTATATTTTCTTACCATATCATGTAACTTAACATGACCATGCTATATGTTTCTTAAACATTTAAATGTTATAGAAGCAACACTATATTCATGTTTTGTTCTTGTTCATGAATAAATTACATTTTATTATTATGTTATTATGTTACATGCCATTATTATTGTTCTAACCTAACTTCTATATTAGATTATCTATATATATTTCTTGGAGCATGTAAGCTCACTAACACAATCGTTATTTATTTATTATGCTTTTAATTTGTTTATTTATTAATATTAAGGCTAGTCTTTCTAGTCTTAGACTTGTCTTTATCAAGTCAAAATGATTTTTTTTTGTTTTTCTCTTTTTTGACTTGCCCATGACTAAGTCCAAAAACCTTGAAATCAAGCTAAGACTTCCAATACTTTATATTTATATCTTGTTCATCCTTATATTTTCCATTATTATTATTATTATTGTTGTTGTTGTTGTTGTTGTTGTGTCACTAGCTACACACTCATTATTCATGCTGTTGGTTTCTCTCAATCAAGGATTTTGATGATAACAAAAATTAATGAAATAACGATTATTTTGAGTATGTTTTATCAGAAAGTTATCCAGAAAGTTTATTCAAGAGGATTCAAATATTTATGATAAGTCAGAAGCTTAGGCAGAAGGAACATCTATTATGAACAAAGGAAAAATGATAAGTCAGAAGCTTAGGCAGAAGGAACGTTAGTTATGAACAAGTACACAGATGAAAGGCAGAAGGAATGTCAGAAGATACGATATGAAGAAAAACAAAATATTTGATATGATGAAGACCTAGCTCCAATGATTAAATATATTTGGGAAATATATCTAATCTGTTCCACAAAAGTTGGTTCATAATCCACAGGGTATTTTATTATTTTCTAATTAAAATAAGATGAGAAAGTCTAAGTAATTTGAAAATTAATTTGGGATAAGATTATGCAAGTAATGTTCGGATATTTTTTTTTCATAAATATACAAGATTTCAGGAGCTTGTCCGAAGTCAGAAATTCATGAAACAGAAAAATAAATATCCCAGGCGTGATACATTGAACAGATTCAAGACGTAATCAACAAGAGGAATGTTTGAATTTGTTTGTTTGAGATATTCATGCAAGATTGTAGAGATTTGAAGTTATCTCACTCTCGAGGAAGCTTATCAGACGATTCAAAATTCAAATCCAGATGAGGATAGACTTGAAGAGATATTGTACTCGACATATCAAGAACAAATCTTCATTTTTGCGAGAAATCTAGAAAACAAGTTAATCTGGAACGCAGCAGATTGTTTTCAAGTGTTGAGAAGAACAAATATATACGAACAACTTCAAAAAATAGAAGGCAGAACGTAGAGCAAAAATAACGAGAATTCAAAAGCATTCAAGAGCGAAATTACTGTCATTATTTTCATTGTTCTTTCGTATTGTTCAAAAACCGTCGAGGACCTTTTACTTTATTTTCCTCAGATTTTGATAAATTATTTTAGTGATTGTGAGTTGCAAGTAGGCTCAGTAGATTGGTTGTTGAGAGAATCAAGCTGAGTGAATTGTGAACTTCTTGTAACTATTCTTATTTATTGGATTAGTGGAACAAAACCGGTGTGGATTACCGGTGACCCTGACTTGGAGCTGGAAGAGAGGATTGACGCTCAAGGCGGAACCTCTATAATTCGTTTTGCATTTCTCTCTTACTCATCTCTCTTTAATTCGTGTAATTTTAATTTGTTTTATTGCATTTGATCGTCAGTCGGAAAGTTAATCAGAGAGCGTTGTTCTTATTGTTCTTGAGTCAGAGAGTTGGTCAGAAGGTTCCAAGAAGAAAGTTTCAAACTATAGTTTAAATATTTGTGAGATTATTCATATAGATAATTTTGGTTTATTATTTTAAAGAAGTTTTTTCATCAAATTCATTTATTTTATAAAGATCAAAAGCCATTTTATTAGTATAACCAAGTGTGTGAAAATTTGGTCAAAATTTTTATTATAACCAATTCACCCCCCCTCTTGGTTATCATTTCGGGACCAACAATTGGTATCAGAGCGGTTCTCATCTATTTTTGAGTGATCTTTTCAAATGGCTGATAATAACATTGCTATCAATCGAGCTCCATATTTTGATGGAACAAATTATCTCTATTGGAAAATGCGTATGTCTACCTACATAAAGGCTAATGATTATGCATCTTGGCAGGTGATTTCCTTTGGAGACACACAAGTGGTTATGAATGATGATGGCAGTTTTACGGATGAACAATTGAAGCACATTGAGAAAAACAATAAGGCTAAGAATCTCTTACTCACTACTATAGCTCCTTCTGAATTCTATTTAATTTCTTCTTGTGAAAATGCAAAAGAAATTTGGGATACACTATCCAACACTTATGAAGGAACTAATACTATTAAGGAAACAAAGATTAATTCTTTGTTGCAACAATATGAGTTATTTAAGATCAAACCTGAAGAGAAAATAAGAGAAGCTTTAATCGTTTTACTGCTATAACTAATGAACTGACTTCTCTTGGAAAGAAAATGGATGATTCTGATTTAGTCAGGAAGATGCTCAGAATATTGCCAAAGTCATGGGATGCTAAAAAGACAGCAATTGAAGAAGCCCAAGATCTGAACAAGTTAACTCTTAGTCAACTAAGGGAGAAACTATTAGCTTATGAATCACACATTAACACAACTGAAGAAGCCGAAGGAAGTTCAAGAGCAATAGCTTTCAAAGCAAGGAAAATCACAAATGATGAAACTGATTCCGATGATGACAACATGGAGGAAAACATTGGCATGCTTGCAAGAAGATTGAGCAAGTTCTTCAAAGGTAAGAAATATAATAATTTCAATAAAACTAACAAGTCAAGTGCAGGAAAGAATTACAAAGAAAAGGAAGAAAAGAAAGAAAAGAAGGAACTCGTGTGTTACGAATGCAAACAACCTGGTCACATTAAGTACGAATGTCCTGTGTTAAAAAAGAAAATGAAGAAATTCAAGAAGAAAAGTCGTGCTATGATGGCGACATGGAGTGACCTTGATGAATCAGAAGGTGAATCAGAAGATACAAGTGACAATGAAGAAGAAGCAAATTTGTGTTTCATGGCTGCATCTGAGGTACATTCTGATTCCGATGAAGATATAAATGAAAATGATATTTATTCTGAAATGAAAAAGTTACTTAGAGCATTAAAAAGGCAGATGTAAAAATTACAAAATTAGAAGTAGAAAATAAAGCTCTTAAGAACGAAAAGGATGTTTTGCGTCAAACTAATAAACTTCTTATTGATGAAAATGATATTTTGAAAACTGATAATGAGAAGTTGTTTGTCAAAACTGATGGTATCAAGAAAGAAAATGAAGTTTTGAAAACCGAAATTAAAGAATTAAAAGGAAGGGTTGAAGATCTATCTCAATCGATAAAGAACACGTTCAACAAATTTAATGAAAGTGATAAGAAATTGAATATGTTAATTGGAAGTCAAAGACCACCTTTTATTAAACATGGATTAGGATATGAATCTGGAAATTCCTCAAATAATATGAAAAAGACGATTTTTGTGAAAGAAAACAAATCAACGAATAATCAAGTGGCTGTCCGTAACGAAAAAGCAAGAACAGTACCAGCAGAAGGAACATCAGAAGGTATGTTCAACCAAGCTATCCAAGCAGAAGGTACACCAGAAGGTACAGGTATGCTTATAATGATTATCCGACACATTATAATTATAAAAGAGGAAATCAAAGGTATCATCAACAACCATATGCATGTTCATTTTGTAATAAAGTAGGTCATATTGAAAAATATTGTTTCTATAAAAGAAACAAGCTCAGTTCATATCAAGTTAAGAAGCAAGATAAAACGAGCTTGACTTATCAAGGACCCAAGTTTGTTTGGGTTCCTAAGAAGGTTTAATCGCCTTTATTTTTTATTGCAGGAACAAGGAGCAAAAATAAAAGGAACATGGTACTTGGACAGTGGATGTTCAGGCATATGACAGGAGATCCTTCCTTGTTCACTAGCATAGTTTGGAAAGAAAAAGGGTATGTAAGATTTGGTGATGATAGCCGTGGTAAAATCGTTGGAACAGGTACAATTGGTTATCCCCCATACATGATTGAAAATGTTTCATTAGTTAAAGGATTAAAACACAATCTATTAAGTATAAGTCAACTATGTGACAAAGGATATCAAATGAATTTTGAGAAAAACAAATGTTTTGCATATAATTCTGATGGAATAAAAATATTTGAAGGATATAGAAAAAGAAATGTATACTTAATTACTCCATCTGATATGAATGTTGAATGTTGCTTTTTGACTATGAATGATAGCATTTATGTATGGCACAAAAAATTAGGACATGTAAATTTCAATCATTTGGAAAAATTATCTAAAAGGAATATTGTTGTTGGATTACCTAAAATCAATATAAGGCATGATGTTAAATGTTCAACTTGTTTAAAGAACAAAATGGTTTCAATGTCACACAAAAGTATAAATATGATGACAACTAAAAGACCACTTGAACTTTTACATCTTGACTTATTTGGACCTTGTTAGTATTTCTCTTTTGATGTTTTGATGATAACAAAAAGATTAAGTATTTCTAATGAATTTTTGAGTATGCAGAAATCTCTCATTTAATGTGATAAGTGAAGTAAGAGTTTTCAAGAGCTAAGCAAGAAGTTATGAAAATTTAAAGATAAATCAGAAAGTAGTTCAGGGACAAAATAGAAAGACAAAATAGAATTCAGAAGGAAACTCAGAGAGTGAAACGGCTGAGCGACTAAACAAAACTGCTCAGAAGGTAACTCAGAAGGTAAACTGGGAACAAGAACAGAATTCGCACAAAAAGATCACAGTTCGAATCTTTCAAAATTATTTTATTATTTTGAAGACCCAGCTCCAAAGTTGAGTGTATTTGGGTAATACATTCAAATATTCCACAAAGATGGTTATTATATCCAAGGGGATTCGATTTTTTTTTATCAACATATAAAAACTCAAAAGCTTATGACAGAAAAATTAAATTAATCAAGGATCAGGTTATATCTGTTATTTATGGCTTGGGTTTATATTCAATGATGTTATAGAATTCGTTTTGTTATCAAGTTTGACAGTCAGATCAAGAAGGAAAGATTCGATCCTATTCTTTTGGGATTTAGAAGATATTTTCACGAGAAAGTCTATCTTCAAGATGGTCAAACAATATGGATAAACATCAACGTTATCAACAGCAAGATAAGATTTGGATAATCACAGAAGTATATCAAGCACAAAATCAGGAACTACTGGAGATTATCATCTATCCAATTGTTTTGAATTCGAATTCTCTAACCGTTTTCAACCGAAGAAGAAGGAGAATTTTTAAATTTAAATATCTCGAAGATATGAAGACAGTGGAGTGTGAGAAAGACGAGAATAATAAAAAGCCTTTGAGAATCTCTTGCAAAATTACTGTCATTCGAAATTTTCTTTGAGCTGAAATTTTAGAAACGTTTATTCTTTTGTTTCAAAGTATTGTATATCTTGAATGAGAGTTGTGTAGAAGTGAGAGTTACATTTAGTCTCTGTAGATCAGTAAATAGCTTAAGTGAAGCTAGATAGGCTGAGCAGAGTGTTTGAAGTTCATTGTTGAAGAACAAGCTTGTATTCTCATTTCTTTTGGAAATAGTGGAACATACCGGTGTGGAATACCGGGTCCCCGGCTTGGAGCTGGAAGAGAGGATTGACGCTCTAGGCGGAACCTCTATAAATCGATCTTGCAATCTCTTTTCTACCTTATCTTTTTAATTTCGTGCATATTTTATTGTTTATTCTTGCTGCATTATAAACTCAGAAGATCAGTCAGAGAGTAACTGGAAATTTAAGTTCTACTGAACATTGAACTCAGAAGATCAGTCAGAGAGTAACTGGGAGCAAAATAAATTTTTATTAACATATTTTTTTTAATTATTTGCAAACTTGATCTTGTCTGATATTATTCGAAATTTATCAATATATTTAAAATAGAGTTTTAGAAGCCATTTAATTTGAGTAACTAAGCGAAGTGAATTTGGTTGAATTCGAAAAAGGTTAAATTTTATTAAATAACCAATTCACCCCCCTCTTGGTTATTCTTTTCGGGACCAACAGACCTACTAGAACATTGAGTCTAGGAGGAAGCAAATTTGGTCTTGTAATAGTGGATGATTTTTCAAGATATACATGGGTATTCTTTTTAAAGTATAAATCAGAAACTTTTGAGACTTTTCAAAGATTTGCTAAACAAATACAAAATGAAAAAGGTTTTTCTATTATTTCTTTAAGAACTGATCATGGTACAGAATTTGATAATGCATCATTTATATCATTTTGTGAAGAACATGGAATACAACATAATTTTTCTGCTCCATATACACCTCAACAAAATGGAGTAGTTGAAAGAAAGAATAGAACTATTCAAGAAATGACACGTTCTATGTTAAATGAAAGTAATATAGCTAAACATTTTTGGGCTGAAGCAGTAGCAACTGCATGCTATATTATGAATAGAGTATATATTAGATCTCATACTACAAAAACATCTTATGAATTATTTCGTGGTAAAAAACCATCCGTTTCATATTTTCATGTGTTTGGTTGTACTTGTTATGTGAAAAAGAATTTACATAACCTTGGAAAATTTGATGAAAGATCAGATGAAGCAATTTTTCTTGGATATTCACAACATAGTAAAGCATATCGTGTGTTTAACAAAACAACAAAAATAGTTGAAGAATCTATAAATGTGAGATTTATTGACGTAAAAGATGATGTTGATGATGATGATGTTATTAGTATTGAGAATAAAACTAATGATGTAAATGAGAAGAAGGTTGATACAGCTGATATACATGAGTCTGCAAATCAACAAAAATCTGCTAAGACAGAAAGTAAGGCAGAAAGTCAGACCGACAGTCAGACAGAAGGTAGGACAGAAGGTAAGACAGAAGGAAAGACAGAAGGTAAGGCAGAAGGTAAGCAAAAATTAAATTTTAATACTCCTGAAAGTTCAAAGGGTTGGAGATATAAATCTTCACATCCATCAAGTTTAATTATTGGTGATATTGATTGTGGAACTAGAACTAGATTTGAATTACAAGAACTTGAAAATCATTTTGCTTTGATATCTGAAATAGAACCAAGTAACATAGATGAAGCATTGAATGATGAAAATTGGATAAATGCTATGCATGAGGAATTAAATCAATTTCAAAGAAATAATGTTTGGAATTTAGTTCCTAGGCCTGAAGATAAATCAATTATAGGAACTAAATGGGTATATAAAAATAAATTGGATGAAAATGGTAAAATTGTTAGAAATAAAGCAAGACTTGTAGCTAAAGGATATTCTCAAGAAGAAGGAATAGACTATGATGAAACTTTTGCACCAGTAGCTAGATTAGAAGCAATAAGATTATTACTTGCTTATGCTTGTTATAAAGATTTCAAATTATATCAAATGGATGTAAAGAGTGCATTTTTGAATGGTTATATTAAAGAGAAGTATATGTTGAACAACCACCCGGATTTGAAGATCATCTTAAACCTGATCATGTTTTCAAGTTAAGGAAAGCTTTGTATGGTTTAAAACAAGCACCAAGAGCATGGTATGAGAGACTTAGTGAATATCTCATAACTAGTGGATATCAAAGAGGTGCTATTGACACAACTTTATTTTTGAAATATTACAATGATGATATAATTGTTGTGCAAATATATGTTGATGACATAATTTTTGGATCTACTAATGAAAAGTATTGTCAAGAATTTGCAAAGCTTATGCAGGCTGAATTTGAGATGTCCATGATGGGAGAATTAAATTTCTTTTTGGGATTACAAATCAAGCAAACAAAGGATGGAATCTTCATTCATCAAGAGAAATATACCAAACAAATTCTGAAAAAGTTTGGATTTGAGAACTCAAAAGAAGCTGCTACACCAATGAGTTCATCTATAAGGTTAGATGCTGATTCTAAAGGTAAGAAAATTAATGAAAAACTTTATAGAAGCTTAATTGGTTCTTTGTTGTATTTGACTGCATCTAGGCCAGATATATTGTTCTCTGTGTGTATCTGTGCAAGATTTCAAAGTAGTCCTACTGAAACTCATTTAAAAGCTGTGAAAAGAATTTTTAAGTATATTGCAGGTACTGCAAAATTAGGAATTTGGTATCCTAAAAATGAAAATTTTGAATTAATAGGATATTCAGATGCTGATTATGCAGGATGTAAGGTTGATAGAAAAAGCACTTCTGGAACTTGTCAATTTTTGGAAATAAATTAATTTCTTGGTCTTCCAAGAAACAAAATTCAGTTGCTTTATCTACAGCAGAAGCTGAATATGTCTCAATTGGAAATTGTTGTGCACAAATTCTTTGGATAAAACAACAACTACAAGATTTTGGTTTGCATTATAAAAATATTTCAATAAAGTGTGATAATACAAGTGCAATCAACTTAACAAAAAATCCTGTGCATCATTCTAGATCTAAGCATATAGAAATTAGACATCATTTTATTAGAGATCATGTACAAAATGGCAACATATGTATTGAGTTTGTCTCAACTGAAAATCAATATGCTGATATTTTTACAAAACCGTTGGATAAAATCAGATTTGAATTTCTCAGAAATGAGGTTGGAATGTGTTTTCCTTTTTAAATTATTTTACAAAATAATGATAATGTTACAAACGATTTTTTTTAATTAAAAAAAAGGGAAATAATTTCATGATGGGCGGCATTTTTTTGAGCCTCTTCGTATCCCACACTACACCTTCTTTTCCCTCAAAAACAAATATCTTTCTCTCTCTGACATACTCAACCTCTCAAATCGAAACCCTAAACAATGGCAAGAAAATCCTCACGTCTCCTGTCGAAGGTTTCAAATCCAAGAAAATTACAGAGGAAATAGACATTGAAGAAACTCAGTCCATCTCAGAAAATCATGTAGAAACCACAACTAAAGATGGAACTCTACGGGAATCTCGTTCAAAGGAAAGAAACGATGAATCACAAACTGAAAAGCAAACAAATGTGGATCCTCAACAGGCTGAGGAACGACAATCTGAAGGCCCCATGCTTGAGTCAGAAGATGACTCAGAGCATACCGTGTCTCAAGAAGAACGAGTGCAAACCCCAGCCAAAAGAAAAAGGGGAAAGAAATCCTTGATATCTTCTTCACGGTTGTCCAAAAAGGTAAGAGAATGTTCTTACATCGATTTCAAATTCTTTTCGAACAATGGTTTTTATTGGAATCATTGGCTGAATAGGATTGGATGCAAGAACATATGTCATGTTCTTGACGTAGTTGATGAAAGGGTCATAAAGGAATTTTATGAAAACTTGTCTCAGTTAGAGGATTTGTCTTTAAAATCTAGAGCGGGAGGCAAAGTTATTAAGATCACAAGGAAAGATCTTCTACACTGCTTTGAGATGAAGGACATGAAATGATAGAAAAATATTGACTCTGTCTAGGAATGCAATATTTCAAGAATTGAATGATGGGGTTGGTAGTTTTAAAGAGAAGGATATCTTTTCAACTGATTTTGAATTACTTATTCGGTTGTTACATAAAGCTGTTGTAGATTGTATTTTGCCAAAGAATGGTAGTACAACAACCATTTCAATCGAGGAAGCTATGATTGTTTTGGCAATGAAAAAGAACTTAGAAATAGATATACCCACCATGATTTTGAAACACATATGGAGAACACGAAGAAACAAACCCTATGGAAATGTTTTAATGAAATTTTTTAAATACAAGAATGTTACCTTGTCCCCAAATTTTACACCTACAGTCGGTTTAAAGAAATTTGGAGAAACAAATTTGAAGAAAATGGGGATTCTTGTATCTCAAAAACTGTGGTTTTCCAAAGATGGTGCTTGGTATAGACATTCTAAGTTTAGTAAATTTCGATTTGATTGGGAAAAGATAAAATCCTTGGCTGAAGGTGAACTGCTTCTAGATTCAGAGAGTGGGCAGAAAGTGAGGCAGAGGATATTGCAGAAGATAGAGAGAAGAATTTATCTTCTAAAAATACTGGAAAAGAGAAGATGAAAGCAAGAAAAAGAAATCATATCGTGTTCGCACTGGTGGAAAGTTTGAGATTAGGGAAGGTGAAACTAGGATTGATGAAAGTAGTCAGAGAGTGACTCAGAGGATGTTGTTCCTCCACCTCCAGGAGAGACTTCAAGATCAGGCCTCCAATCTGCTTTATTAGGTCTCATTGATAAGAAAATCAATGATTTGAAGAACAGTTTAACAAAATCTATTCTTCAAACTATTGATTTGCAGCAAAAAGACGAGTCCCAGCATCTTGATCCACAACAGGACTCACTCCAGAGGTTGTCATGGATGATCTACCTCCTGAGAACTTGATCCAGCTGTTCCTCCACTACCAGTGACCCACAGCTGTCTTCTCAAATTCCACCCTCTGAAGCTTTGAATCCACAACCAGAAGAAGTGCAGGCTCCACGTGATGAAGGGATCAAGCTGCTACTGTTGAACATATCGAGCCAATTCCCTCTGAAGATTTGGAAGCTCTTCATAAGGTTGCTGAGGATATTCTCACTTTAAACAAAACTCAAAAACCTGATCAGCCCACTCAATCTCAACCTCAATCATCTGTTCCTCCTCCAAAGACTTTCCTCAAAGGAAAAAACAACCAGCCCGCAAGACAGTAATAACTAGGCAATCAAAGAAAAAATGATTTGCATTTTTTTTGTTTTCAGAACTCCTTGAATATGTCTGTATTTTGATCTTTCAGACTCTGCACATTTTATTTTTCAAACGCATGAATGTTTACTTTTGGCATATTCTTAGGGGGAGCATTTATTTATTTAATGCTGGTTTCTTTGATGCTAACAAAAAGGGGGAGACAGATAAACAAAATCACTAGATAATTATATATATTTGAACTTTTTGAAATTCTTTGGCTCTTTGGATAATTACAATTTGTAGAATATAAAATTTAGGACGCTTGCTTTTTCAATCTTTTCGATCTTTGGATGAAATGAGAATGCGTTAAAAATTTCTGGATGAATATGTATGAATGTGTAATTTTTATTTATTTTGTTTATATATGGGTTTTGTTATCATCAAAAAGGGGGAATGTTGGTTTCTCTCAATCAAGGATTTTGATGATAACAAAAATTAATGAAATAACGATTATTTTGAGTATGTTTTATCAGAAAGTTATCCAGAAAGTTTATTCAAGAGGATTCAAATATTATGATAAGTCAGAAGCTTAGGCAGAAGGAACATCTATTATGAACAAAGGAAAAATGATAAGTCAGAAGCTTAGGCAGAAGGAACGTTAGTTATGAACAAGTACACAGATGAAAGGCAGAAGGAATGTCAGAAGATACGATATGAAGAAAAACAAAATATTTGATATGATGAAGACCTAGCTCCAATGATTAAATATATTTGGGAAATATATCTAATCTGTTCCACAAAAGTTGGTTCATAATCCACAGGGTATTTTATTATTTTCTAATTAAAATAAGATGAGAAAGTTTAAGTAATTTGAAAATTAATTTGGGATAAGATTATGCAAGTAATGTTCGGATATTTTTTTCATAATATACAAGATTTCAGGAGCTTGTCCGAAGTCAGAAATTCATGGAACAGAAAAATAAATATCCCAGGCGTGATACATTGAACAGATTCAAGACGTGATCAACAAGAGGAATGTTTGAATTTGTTTGTTTGAGATATTCATGCAAGATTGTAGAGATTTGAAGTTATCTCACTCTCGAGGAAGCTTATCAGACGATTCAAAATTCAAATCCAGATGAGGATAGACTTGAAGAGATATTGTACTCGACATATCAGGAACAAATCTTCATTTTTGCGAGAAATCTGGAAAACAAGTTAATCTGGAACGCAGCAGATTGTTTTCAAGTGTTGAGAAGAACAAATATATACGAACAACTTAAAAAATAGAAGCAGAACGTAGAGCAAAAATAACGAGAATTCAAAAGCATTCAAGAGCGAAATTACTGTCATTATTTTCATTGTTCTTTCGTATTGTTCAAAAACCGTCGAGGACCTTTACTTTATTTCCTCAGATTTTGATAAATTATTTTAGTGATTGTGAGTTGCAAGTAGGCTCAGTAGATTGGTTGTTGAGAGAATCAAGCTGAGTGAATTGTGAACTTCTTGTAACTATTCTTATTTATTGGATTAGTGGAACAAAACCGGTGTGGATTACCGGTGACCCTGGCTTGGAGCTGGAAGAGAGGATTGACGCTCAAGGCGGAACCTCTATAATTCGTTTTGCATTTCTCTCTTACTCATCTCTCTTTAATTCGTGTAATTTTAATTTGTTTTATTGCATTTGATCGTCAGTCAGAAGGTTAATCAGAGAGTGTTGTTCTTATTGTTCTTGAGTCAGAGAGTTGGTCAGAAGGTTCCGAGAAGAAAGTTTTCAAACTATAGTTTAAATATTTGTGAGATTATTCATATAGGATAATTTTGGTTTATTATTTTAAAGAAGTTTTTCATCAAATTCATTTATTTTATAAAGATCAAAAGCCATTTTATTAGTATAACCAAGTGTGTGAAAATTTGGTCAAAATTTTTATTATAACCAATTCACCCCACCCCCTCTTGGTTATCATTTCAGGACCAACACATGCATTATCATATGATTGTTATCTTAATAGGAATAAAAAGTTCTTTCTTAAAATAAAAGAAAACAAGCTCAACTCACTTTAAAAGTGTAGTTTTATCACTCAGGAAAAAGTTTCATTAAGATTTAATATTGTATTTCAACAAATACTTTTCCAAGGATTTTTTTTTTAACAAAAATCACTATAGATTCTAGTGTTGTTGACATACAAAGCTTTTACAAAAATAACTAAGAAACTCTTTATTTTCTTTTCAAACTACCATTTAAACCTTAAAGTTGATAATACTTTTCTATAAGAAATTTTCTTAAAAACTTGATTATAAAATCCTTACTAACATTTTTAGTAAGTACAAAGACCAACACAAGCTTTCCAAAATAAGTTAAAAATTAACTCACCAAGTAAAATATGCTTAGGGAATAAAATTTGAGAATAACTTAAAAGACTAAAGTTTTTTAATAAAAAATTATCTTTTATGGAATTAAGGAAATACAAATAATATTTATAATGACTAGACACTCACTTATAACAAACTAAAGATTTCAAATAAAGGTCCATGTATGAAAAAATTATAAATTAATAAAGAAATATTGTAAGTATAAAGGTTTAGAATAAGTCACTTACTAATTTTTCTCATATGCTAAAACTTGAAATATTTTTTATACAACTTAGAATGATATTCTTTATAACAATATAAAGGTTCATATTTTGGAAAATAAATAGTTAAAAGAGTTTAACATAAAAATAAAAAATTCATGGGCTCAAAATAAGTATGAAACCATGATTTTCTTTAATTAAGTTTCACACTTATGAAATCTAAAAATTGCAATTTTGTTTAAAGAGTCAAACTTAGAAGATTCTTTAAAAAGAAATACATTTGGCTTTTTATATCACAAATAGGTAAAATCATGTTTTATAAAAATAAATTGTTGAATAAGAATTTGTGAACAAATATAAAATCTTTAAGGATTTTAAAAATATATTGAATTATGACTTTCTTGTTGCTAAGTCACAAATTTACAAAAAATAGCAAATTAATCACAAGTCAAAGAATGACCGTTCACAAATCCTATCTTTGGCAAAATTGTTTACAAACTTTATTTTGAGACAACGTCACTAATCATGCATACAATTTGAATTTATATATATATTCAAAATATTTTTCAATCATATAAATATCTATATTTTTGCTTATGGATTTTTGGATGAAGAAAAGTTTGAAAAATTTATGTCTTAAGGACTTGGAATTTCGTAATGATTCTATACCCTACCGTTTCTAAACCCAAATAGCTTTTTATGATAAAAATAACCTTATAAATAGATAGATCTTTTCGAGTAGGAAGAAAACGACATGTAATATGAAAAATTCCAAGTTAAAATGAGCAAGTTATGGTCATTTTAAATTGGAATTTCATTCTATGTGATTTTTTATGAACATAGTGAAATAGAATTAGAAAGTTTAAAGTTTAAGTAGAACTTCTATGAAAAACTCATCTCGGGTATTTCTTTTGTTTAGGTGACTAGGAATACGGGATTTTCCTTCCTGAGGATTGCTACGACTAAGAAGATTGCGAAATAGACGAGTGAGTTTTTCCTCTTAATTTCGTTACCTTACTTGTGCTTATAGAGTAGTGGCATTAGCATACTAAAAAAAAAAAATAAAAATAGACATGTATAGGGAATTTAGGGATATATATGCATGTGTGATTCTACACTTATGTGATGAAATGAGAATTAAGAATATCATAACTTTGAATTATCTGTTTAATTATTTTGTCTACCTATATGTATGATTGCTATTGTTTGCTAAATTATTTGATCGCCTCTAAGAAACCTTAATAAGATTTAACTTAAGAAAAATAAAACGTTCAACACATAGCATTCATCGAGTCACTTTTTTTTGGAAGGCTGGTATTCCTACATGTAGAATTGGATAGGTTATTAGTGCGCTGGGACACGGACCATGCTCCTTCCTAGAGAATCCACATTGTTAGGGGAATGCGACTCTACGTTCGAAGCAGTGCCAACCGAACGCTTTGGACGAGAGCTTGAGGACTAGCGGTAGAAGGTCGAGAGGATCTTCATCAATAATTCCCTAACATTCGATATGGAGGGGTAAATCAGTTCTATATATGGTTTTCGGATAATTTTATATATTTATGTAATCATATGATTGTTGCATGGCATGCATAGCATATGTATGAAAATTAAATAAACTTGTTTGATATTATGGTGCGAATAAAAGAGAATATCTTACTAAGCTAATTGTAAACTTACACCTCCATAGATCTTTGTTGAAATAGGTATACCCATGGCTCTATTCAAAGATCGTGATATTAAGGAAATCATTTATGGATTTTAAACTCTTATAGAAGCAATGGGAACATAGGATGAAGTCATTTTGTAATTTCCTTATATGCAATATATGCTGTGTTAGTATTTTGGTGATTACAAAAAATGTATTTATATAGCCTTGAGGACAATTGCTAGGTATGCCCCTAAGATTTGTAATCAACCATGCTTATGCTTTATAATAAGTATTCTCCTTATCTTATTATTTAACCGTTATCAATATAAATTATGCTATTTCGATGTGTTCCCATGGTTATGATGTACGTCTTGTACATGATATGGAAGTCTTTGCATGACTAAGGTAGTCATTCTTAGGCTTTAGTAGTGTGTACAATGGACTGCCACATTTAAAATATCTCTCGAGATGTGACACACATCTAGTGATTTGGAGCTGCAAATACAGTAAGCATTTGAGGTTTTCTTTTGTTTCTACAGGTATTGAGTAAATGTTGTAGGGTTTTCCTATTTGTATTTTGAGTAACATTATACGAAGAATTCTTGTGTAGTTGAGGTTGCTTGTTGTTTTACATTGTACTCTATTCTCATTTTCATTAAATAAAAGAATTGTGGGTCAAATTGTGTGTGAGCTACTAATTTAGTGCTCTTCGTTGATTTTTGAATTCTTACCTGCAATGGTTGAAAATATTAGACGTGTAGTTAGATTGAATGAAGAATTTTCTTTTCATACCAAGCAAATTGATGAATTAAATGAAAACTTTAATGCATTGACTATAAAATTGAACAGGATGTAGGGTATAATCAATAGCATTGACGAGCATATGAAATTTTTAGTAAAATATGTTTAAAAGAATATGGAGAAAGAACAACATGAGAATCAGCAAAGATTATATGCAATTAATAACAATATAACAGTGTCATCATCTTCTCATGATGTTAGTAAGGAGTCACATTCATATTTTAAGAGTATCAAACTTAAGTTATCTAAACTTTCAACCAAAGATCCCACTGGTTAGATCTTTAAAGCAAATTGGTTTTTTAATTTCATCATATTCCGGTGAATGATAAAATGCACATGGCATCTTTAGCTATGAAGGGGATGCTTTAGAGTGGTTTCATTGGATGTCAAGGAATGATCTTTTGTCAACATGACCATCTTTTTTATCGGCTATTGAGATCAAATTTGGCCATTCATTATTTAAAGACTTTCAGGGATAATTGGCAAAGTTGATGCAAATAGGGAGTGTTGCAAATTATCAACTTCAATTTGAGAATATTTCAAATAGAATTTCTAGGTTATCTGAAAGTTTTCTCACTACTTGTTTTCTTTCTGGTTTGAAACCAATTTTACAACTAGAGATAATATCTTATAAACCCACTACTTTGTTAGAAAACATTAGTCTAGCCAAATTACAAGAGCACAACTTGCATTATTTGTTAAATGCTTCTCAGTCATTTACACAAGATGGAATAACATCACATGCAGCTACTAGTGGGGTTACATCATATTCCATTAATCCATCGGTTCATGCACAATATTTGGACTAGGGAAAAGCAACAAATTCCTATAATAACTCCGCACAAAGACATTACCAGTGAAGAAAATGAATCGAGCATAATTTGGCTTTAAGGAGAGAAAAAGGCTTGTGCTACAACTTTGATGAAAAATATCATAAAGGACATGTATGTAAATCAAAATTCCTTTTAGTGATACATCTTGAGGGAGCTGATCATCTTTCTTTAAAAGATATTCATAATGATCTTATTTCTAGGGATGTTACAAATGGTTCATAATATATTAAGGATGTAGATATTAGCTATCATTCTTTATCAGGTCAAGGAATAAAACACTGTGACTGACTAGATATGTTAAGGGTATTATTCTTAATGTTCTTGTTGATTCAGGAAGTACCTACAATTTTATTTGGGAAAATGTGGCTAATTGTCTTAAATTTCCTATTGAAGTTGTTCCTCATTTTTCAGTTTCAATAGGAAATTGTGACAAACTAATTTGCAATGGGTGTGTAGACAAGTGGCATTAGTATTAGAAGGAGCCACTTTTCGAATAGATTTTTTTTCCTTATGTTGGGAGTTTACTTTATGTTGGGTATACAATGGTTAACCACATTAGGACCTATCACATAGCATTTTGCTAAACTTACCATGACATTCACATGGAACAATCAAGTGGTGTGTTTAAAGGGTTATACTAATATGGGTTACAAGGAGTCAGTAGCTTGTTTTTTCAATCTAATGGCTCAAATAGAGGATTCATCAACTTATACCACTAGCAACAATGTTTTAGAAACATTATTAGGTAAATTCAGCAATGATTTTGTGATGCCATCATCATTGCCACCACTTAGAAAGATCCAATAACATAGTAATTTGAAGAATCAAGGCTAAGTTAAGTTAAACAAGTATTTGGATAAGCGGCATTTAAGTTCCTTAGTTGATCATTTGATGGGAGTCTTATGGGTTGATTTAGAAGAATTTCGAAGGGGTTACCTTAAATTTGACCTAGGGACAAGGTCAATCTTTCAAGGCCAGGTGAATTTGATATGAATAATAGGCACATTAAGAGAATGAGTAGAAAATCACATAAGTTATATGTTAGCGTAGCAGGAGTCATTTTGAGAGCAAACAAAATAAAGGGTTGATGATAATATCATAATGAGCCATAGTAGTAGATTACATGAACAGTTTTACAACAGCTATAAACAAGATAACAAATAACAATCGCTACATCAACTAACATAGAGGAAAATATATAAAAGGAGAAGAGAATGTAAATGGGATGGGGTATCATCTCTAGTTCTCATAGTCTCATTCTCGAGAGTGGAGTCATTGGACACTCGAAAATCTAGTAAGTCTTCCATTTGCCTCACATTAAACACAAAACAAAACCCTAGAATTAGATTCTCAAGATCAAAACACAAATAAGTTTCTACAGTAGTGAATAATAATAAAAAAAAAAATATGTTCTTTCATTACATAGATTGAGCACAAGACCTATAAAAGCGCTAGAAGAGGAAGAAGACACACCTAGTGATTTGGAGTAAATGTTATAAGGTCTTCCTATTTTTATTTTGAGTAGCTTTGTACAATGGATTCTTAGTTGATTGAGGTTACTTGTTGTTTTACGTTGTACTCTATTCTGATTTTCATTGAATAAAAGAATTGTGAGCAAAATAGTGTGCCTACGGTCTTATATTAAATGTATAAACTTTGAAATTGATTAATTTTGTACTAAACTTTAAAATTGATCAAATTAATAACTTAAAAACCTTGATGGAGTTACTCTTGGCATACATGAAAAATTCTTTTGAGTATTAGATTGATCAATTTTAAAATTAAAATATCAAATTGATAAATTTTAAAATTTAAATAACCACAATTCAAGTGCCACTAACGATATTGACCCAATTATAAATCACCACAATACTTTAGACGTTTAGGCATAAATTTTGGCCTTTGGGCAAAAAGGTGGAAGCTCTGACCCTGGGCCGATGCCATTTTTGGAAATCTCATATTTGCGATCTGGTGTCCATTATTTTATCCAAAAGCTCGGTCCATTTTCTTAGACCAGGTTGGTTTGCAATTACATGCTCTTCTGGTTCATGTCTCCGGCCTTATAAAAATTTCAACTACCAAACTGAAACATGATTGTTTCGGAGAATGGAAATAGTTCACATAAACTCCGCGGGTACCTGGTCGATGGTCAGTAAACTTTAAAATAAAAACTAATCCAATAAAATAAAGAACATTTTCCAATAATAATAAATGTTCAAGATAACCACCCGCTATAAATAGCGCAAATTGTTGATTCTCTGCTATTTGAATATGATTGGTATAGCTCAAGATAAATGACTGGTTTAACTCAAGATAACAGTGGTTGATAAACCGGATATAGGATATTAATCACGCCATATTATGAAGATTATTGTTATTTAGTTACATAAATATTGATTTATTATCAATGGACTAGATTCTATTCTCTATCTTCGCAATAGTTGATTAGTTGTAATATGAATAATATAGGTTAATTTAAAAATAAAAAATAAAATAGAATAAAATAGCCAGGTTAAATTAAAACATCCTCCAGCTGGCCAAAAAATAAAAATAAAAAATAAATTATAAGACCCTAATGAATAGTAACTAAAAGATTACATCTAAATTTCTGCTGCGCACCACTTTCAAATTATTGTTACTAATTATTCACCGCAAAGCATGAATTGATAAAGAAATATACCGAGGTAATCGCTGCCCCTTTTTCGGAAATATATTTCTTAATTTTCCTATACTTTGTTACGTTTTAAAAGAAGAAAAAGAGGAAAAAACCTCTTCGAATAAAAGACGATTCTCTTCGTAAGAGAATTTTTTCTTTTTTACTAAGAAAATTTCTTAATCTTCTTTACCAAAAAAAAAAATGCAAAAACAGACTACTCTTTTTAAAATGAGTATCTTATATATATATATATATAATATATATATTTCCAAATTAATCTCTACAAACATTCAAACTTTAAGAATGTCCTCTTTTTTTTTTTAAATGGCCTATAATTTATATACAAAACATGAAAAGTAATTAATAAGAAAAAAGTTAAAGCCTTGTTAAATAATTATGAAAATCAATTCAAGAATTTTTGTAACAATATTTATTACAAAATCATTTACATTTCTACTTTTATTTCCAAATCAGATGTTCGAAATGATATGCTTGTCTTAGCACGATATTAATCTGTTTAGCCGCGACTACTAGTTCAATAAAGTTTATGAGTCAAAGTCCAGAAAAAATATTTTCAATATAATTTTCAACATGATACTTAGGGGAAAAATATTTTTTGCATACAGGCTGTTTTGTATGAATCGACTGGGAATTTTTAAATTTTCAATTTGCACGCTTTATCCCTTTGAACCATCATAGTGGATGATCTCAAGGGATACGCCCTAATTATAAACTAGACTCGGTCACACGTCAAAACTGGTTGGAACTTGCCGATTCATAGATCCTAACGATAGGATTGAAACCAGACCCTCAAGCTCATGGGCTGGTGCTGGGTCTTAAACCCTACAGTTCATAGGTCGATTTAAGGACGCGTCATTGGTTATATCCAATTTTATTTTAAAAAATACTAAAAAGCAAAGAAATAAATTATAATTCTAAGTAAAATAAATATAAAAGGTAAAAAAAAAATTGTTTGTCTTTAATCCATTTTCCTTAAGAAATGTTTATAATGTGCATTTATTTATATACAAACATATTCACTCATAACTGTAACCTTAATAACGTGTAAAATTTAATCTAATTTAACCATTAGGATATTTTAATTGGTGATGCATATGACTTTAACCTAGCTAGGCAAGTCAAGCTAGATTTTAATAGTTTCCTAGGTAAGAACAATATATCAACTAATGTTTTAAGTCTGTGAGTTTTGTGAATATGGTTTTAATTATTTCTGCTTAGGAGCAACCTAGTTATGCAAGGGTAAGTTCTAGCGTATCCTTTTATCTATTTGGAATTTTTTTAACTTAGTGAAGTGATTATAGCCTTATGGCAATTAGAGGATCCTATAGTCAGATATTCTCTAGTATTCCTCTCTTTCTATGTGTAGTCAAAATAAATGCAATATTGCTGTGATTATTCGAAAAAAGAAAAAAAAAAATATATATATAGATATATCGCACCATCACCACAACTTCAATGCCATGAAGAAGAGCTATACAGGTAATTAGAAGAAACCCGAATTATCAAAGCATGTGGATGCTCTTAGTTACCTTTTCTTTCTGCCATTCAAACAGCTTTATTCTATATGTGGAGAAGAAAGTTATAAAGCTCCTTACTAATATTTCTTTTTATATTTTTGAGAAGGTAGTTTGTTAAGTTTGATATTCTATTATCCCATGTAAGCGATCTATATTCTTTGAGTCTCTGTTGCATTGTTGCTGGGACACATTGTCAAAGAGTTGCGGTCTGCTATTTCCGTGTATGCATAGGTTGTGCAAGCCATTTACTTTTAGGTTCATTGCGAAATCCATATGCAATCAAAACTATAGGCTAAGGTAAGGAGCTGTAAAGACAACATTATGCAAAGTTTGGCCTTAAGCAGAGCCTATAGTTGCATGAAACATTTAAATTACTCAAACAAATAATTGCATTGCATACTAAGGCAAGAAAAATTGTGATAGTGAAATGGCACATGTTATTAGCAGGAGAATTTCCCCATTGAAACCAAAACAAGGGTTCAACTTTGGATAGATGAAGTCCTAAAAGACGTAAGTAAAGTTGATGCTTTTTAGTTTATTTTCATTTATAAATATAAAGAGGAGAGTGAAACACATGCAAATTATCTACGCACAAATAAGAAAATCTTAATTATTACAAAATAATCAATACAAAATTGTATCATGTCCATATGATTGATGATTTAACACAACAATCGCTTATACAATATGTAATTTAGTGAAGTTGTTTAGCTCTAATCGCATCTAAATCCACGACTCAATTTGATCCTTAATGAGTCGCATCTAGTACACATGATTCATACATTCATGAATCGCTTGTAGAAATAGCATTCAAGATTGGTATATGTGATGCATGTATTAACATTGGAGCCAAACCTTGCATATCCAATAGATATGCAAATACGAAATATCAATAGATGTGATTTTGCATTAATACGTCGGCAACTTTTTTGTATAATTTGTATCTATATAATTTTTATCTAAACAAGTTGATAATAATTACGATTTCCTTAAAATCTGAATTTTTATATGTTATGTGGTAATTATTTGTCATTTCTTAAAATACATTTGCCCATAATATTGCACTACTATTATTAGTAATATATCATACTCAACAAAGTAGCAAAACTAACGTACATATGCCCATAATGTCACGCCTTGAATAGGTTGAGGCATGCCCAACCACTGGCATAACATTGAGGCATAATATGTTAAGGCTAATATAATCTATAGTTTATCGTGATCCTTGCTAATAAATATTAGATTCTAAAATCATTAATTTAGATTCTAGAAACAACTAGAATTGTAGCGAAAAAAATGAAATGTGCACAAAATATTCTCAAATAAGATACTTCAGAGGTAGATCAATATATATAAATAAGTTTCATACCATTAGGTATTTCAAAATGAAGATTACTCAGCCTCTCAAAATACAAATCCATGGGCACATAGATAAGCCATCATTAAAATATAAGTTTAAAAATAAAATTTGATAATTCAAAAGAAAGATAATAATCCAATGATCCTAGTCACTCCACTCATCGAGTAACTTTTTGAGATCCGTGCCATACTCAGTAATCATAAGTATCATCGTCAAAGTGATCAGTACCTAAAAAAGAAAGGAATGAGTCAAAGCCTAATACAACAGCAATACAAGCACATACGAGATGGGCACACACACATGTTCTAAATGCAATGCAAATCATTAGTTTATATCTTTATATTAAAGCTTAGCAAAACAACAAAGGAGTATTCACACTCTGGTAACACATTAGGAACCTAGCAGTCCTAAATAGCAGTAACTGCTCAGGTTGTTGATGTAGACAATCTGAATACTCATATTTTTTATAGGAATATCTTGCAAATAGCCTCGTTATGGGTCACAGCCATTACTCATTTTATCTATATTTGTCCATTGTTATTAAGCAAAGTAATAGCTCATATATTAAACTACTTAAGACAACTTCTCTCTAATATGAATAAACATTACCCTGATACCATTTCTCCTATCAGCTACCCGTCGAGCCACTAATAACTATCATTATCAATGATTGAGGGTAGCCTAAGCACCTAACTATCGTGTTGCATCACCTAGCAAAATGCTGTAAACCTCGGTATTCTTAGTAGTTAAGTAAACCCCGGGAGTTGAAAAGCGAAACCCTAATCCAGTCCAGTTTAAGTCTGTGAGAGAAGCTTAGAAACCTAAATCGGCTTTCCTTCGGTTTCATAATAAAAGAAGTTTTATAAAGTAAATGAATATGAATTATTTTTTTTTAAAGTATATTTTAAACCTTAGAAGGTTTTAAATTCGGGAATTTTTCAATTCCAGGCCTTCCCGAGCTCAATTACGGAAAAACGTGCGGACCAGAACTTAGAAAAATATTTGGAATATTCATTAGAACCGAAATTTTATAAGGATTTCAAAAATATAAATTTATAATTTTCTGGGCTATAAAATTACAGTTATAGCCTTTTTCCGTATTTTCGTTACAACCGGTAAAGTAGATGTCTTGTCTACTATTCACAAGTACAACCTACACTACCCATACCCTATTCTTACATCCTTACAACTACTCATTATAATTTTCTTTTCCAAGAAATTTTGTTTCCTAATTAATTATTACAATTATTACATTTTATTACATAAATTACAAATTTTATCAAATTTCAATTTTCTCTCTCCCTCCCCTACACAAGGCCGGCGCACCCCCCCTCCCAATTTCCCTCTATTTTTATTTTATTTTTACTTCTTTATTCAATTAAAACCCTAATCCACTTATTATATAAGCTCGTTTTCTCTCTCTCTTCTCATTTTTCACTCTTTCAAATTTTACAAAAGAAGAAAACTCTCTCCTTCTCCCCTAGTCTTGCTGTGACCCACCCACACCCACACACACACACTCACTCAAGTTTGTTTCATCTTCTTTTCATCTCCAAATCTCCATTTAGGTGATGATTCTAAGCTTTATTCCTACACTATCTTGTAATGGCAAGACCATTCTTGTGTGTTTTTCACCTTTAATCCCAATGAGCATATGCTAGGGACATGAAAACACTAATACAAGAATATTAAGCCATCACAAGAAGTAGATATTGTGTTTAAAAGAGTTTTTGTTGGAATATCATCTTGTTCATGCATGTAAAGTAGAGATCTTGCATAGAAAGTTATGTTCATGCCATGAAACTCATGATTCATGCACTATAGTGGTAGATCTAGTGTTTAGACACTCATATTTTTATTTACATTTATGTTCATGTGGATACTTGAGCTTTTATGCATTAATGATCATAAAGGCTTAGCCTTGCATGTATATAGAGGTGTTAGATGGTAGATCTTCATGTACAGAAGGCAAGAAACTTGAAAAAGAAAAGATTTTGTTAGAAATGCCTAGTTGAAAATTTGGATGGAATTTGAAACCTATTTTAAAAACCCTTGAAACCACTTTAAAACTCATATTTTTCATGAAAAATGAAAGGTTTATTTAATAGGTATCTTTAGGGAATGATTTTTACAAGTTTAGATGAGTTTAGGCATGAGTAATATGTAAAACAAGTGGTGGAGTTAGAATGGAAAATCTTGAGTTAGTGATCAAATTGTTAAAATCGTAATTTAGAGTAATGCCTACATAAACACCCAGTATTCAAGCTCAAATTGCAAGTTTTATGAGTTAAATGAAGTCCTTAGACAATAGATATAATAAAGCTTCAAATTTTGGTGTATTAAACAAGTTTTCTCATAGGAAAAATGCAAGAAAATAAAATTTTTAAAATGCGGATTTTTGTGAAAAGCTTGTTTAAAAACATATTTGCCAAGTGAAAAATATGGATTTTTATGCATAAATGAAGGTCATTGATAGTATAGATATTAAGACTCATTTTTTTTTATTTAGATAGTAAATGAATTCTAAATAAGATCTTAAAACCCTAGGGAATGCAAAAATTGGAAAGATAGATTTTTAAGAAATGGCTATTGTAGAGTCTTATAATAATTAGGAGTTCTTAAGAGTTCTTTATCAAAAATTGTCAAGGTCATGCATATATTGGACTCAATACATGACATTCATACTAGGAATTCATTCATATTCCATCTATGCATGAGTTATCAACTAGAAACATTTTTACTAAATGCGAAACAATTTTTCGGAAAAGGGAAAGTTACAGAACATATCTAATCCCACTGTTCCGTGACCTTAATGTTTTCAAAACTTGAAAATAATATTAGAAATAGATATATCTTTCGAAGTAGATAGAAATCGATATAAAATTTGAGAAATTCCAAGTTAAAATGACCAAGTTTTGGCCGTTTTAAGTTGGAACTTCTGCAAATAGCGAGAATTCCGATTTTGTCTAGCTTAGATGCATAGCTTGAATTAGTTAAGTGATGAAATTCTTATTAGGTTGTTCTTATTTGGTAGGTGATCCCGAGCACGACAATACCCTACCACCCGACTACTATTATTAAGAGACCGGCGTTCCATGACCGAGTGAGTATTACTTCCGATTTCAATTATTGCTTGTGATTGTAATGATAGTGGCATTAGTTGTTTAGGCAAAGATAAAAATGAATATGCATGATGGGGTATATGGGAATTATATACTTGTCTGCTGTTGATATGTGAATTTGAACTTAAGGAATATCGAAACAGAGTGTTAAGCTACTACTTGTATAGCGAGGAGTTATAATTAATTGTCTGCGAATATTGGTTGGTCATCTAAAAGAATTGGATTAATCTATTATTGGACCTCAATTATAATTGAGCTCATTCATATCATGACAGGAATGGAGCATTAGCATTTGTTGGTTTTTCGTGATCCATAAAACAAATATGTTGGTTAATTGTGATCCATAAAACGAATATGTTGGTTAATCGTGATCCATAAAACGAATATATTGGTTAATCGTGATCCATAAAACGAAATTGTTGATTAATCGTGATCTATAAAACGAAATATTGTTCAGTTGACCGTGAGCTTAAACGGCGTCGTACCGCAGGATTCGTTAATCTGCTAACCCGGGATGGAAGGCGCAAGTCCATCCATATATGATTTCGACTGGTCATATGTTGTTGAACTCATTGTTTGATGCATATCATTTGCTTGAGTAACCACTTGTTTGAATGTTTTGCCTTAATTGCGATATGGAAGTTTTCACTCACTAAGCTAGTTAGCTTACGCCCCTATAGTTTTTACTTGTTGCAGCATGAATTCATTTGGCTTAGGCCAAGGCAGGCTACAACTCAGGTACCGGAGCTAGGAGTTTCCTTTAGAAGTTTATTTCGATTTTGTTTAGACTTCCGTTGAAACTAAAGGACTCTAGATGACTATAATAGACTTAATATTATTTTGCGGGGGAATGCCCCTTAGACTTTGTAATTTATATATGTGCTTTGGTTTATTATCTATGGCTAAGGAATGCCACATTAAACTTCTTAACTCCATTGATTGAGTATTCAATTGTCGTAAAGGGACGCTTTACATCTATACAAGACTCTCGAAGGGCTCGGATAGAAACTCGAGTCTTAGATAGTATGTGGCGGACTGTTACGTTTAGGATACCCCTATGGGGTGTGATAATTGCCCCTCGAATCAAGTTAAATAACCACACATGAGCAGCAATTATTGAGGCCATCTTTAAGTATTAATTCATTTAAGATGTCTATCCTAACACGCAACATATAAGTCACAAGATAGGCACCACACCTGTTCTAAATGTAATGCAAAATTATTAGTTTATGTCTTTAAATTAAAGCATAGCAAAACACTAGTGGAGTACTCACACTCTGACATACGTTGGGAACCTAAGGATCCTAATTAGCAACAACTGCTTAGGTTATTGATATAGACAGTTTGGATATCCATATCTCCTATAGAAACATCTAGTAAATAGCCCCGTCTAAGGGTCATAGCTGTTGCGCATCTTTATCCATTTTTGTCTATTGTTATCAAGCAAAGTAACAAAGCTCATATACTAAATTGTTTAAGACAACTTCTCTCTAATATGAATAAACGTTACACCGATATCATTTACCCTATCAGCTACCCGTCAATCACTAATAACTATTATTATCAATGATAGGGGTGGCTTAAGTGCTTAACTATCGTTTTGGCATCGCCTAGAAAGATTACCACCCCTCGAACCAGGTTAAATAACCACGCATGAGCAACAAGCAATTATTAAGATCATCTTTAAGTATTAATTCATTTAGGATGTCTATTCTTACAAGCAACACATAAGTCACTGTATACCTTAACTTAAGTAAGAATCCTATCTCAAAATAGATGATAAGCAATCTTGAGAATAAGAATTTGTATAAGGAAATTATTTTAAATCAGATTTAATTCATCAATTCAATCACTCATTCTAATTGGATTAATTATTAACCAATTTGAAGTTATATGTATATTTCCTATTCTAATTAAAATTTCACAAAATTCCTTTTTAAATATTAATTCATAAATTAATATCAAGTTCTAAAGTAAATTTAGTTAAAATCGTTTTATATATTAAGTTCATTTTAGATTCAACTTAGTCTACTAAACTCATTTTATGGTAATTGGATCCTTAAAATGGTATTTTCAATAACATATCTTATAATCATTCTAATATAATTTTATCAAGTGAAACAACTCATTTAAAATATAATTATTCTATTTATATCATTCATAATCTATTTTTACCTCTAAAATGTGCTAAGGAATCTAAACTAGTTTCCTATTTTGTTTATATTATCTTACAATGTCATATTGATACCTATTTTATTAATTAAATTTCTAAAATCAAAATAATTAATTATTCATATTTTAATACGAAAACACATTATTTACATTTATTTATTATTTATTTTATTAGAATTAATTTATCTTTAATTCCAATATTTCATTTTCTATAGAAAACTAATGTGCACCTTAACTTTAATCAATCAGTTTACTATCTTAAACATAGGTTCTTAAGCTTAATCTTTTATGTAAACTACCTAACACATTGTTTTACATGCTCATAAGTTCAATTGGCCTAAAAAAAATCAATTAATATGGTTTTAATTTTAATTAACACAAATCTGTCCAAAACGTAGTAGAGGCAACAATGATTGATTGGTTTGATAAAAATTGAACCTCAAGATGACCGGTTCTTGGCTAGTTATTTACACCGTATTAATGAAATTATTAAAATTTCAAACCATTATAGTCTTACCCAAAAATAAGAAGAAAAAGTCACCGATCTAGCCTATACATTCACATCACCTATGCTAGTCAAAATAATGTTTTGCCCTATTTTGCTATTTTGTAATTTAATTTTTAAAAATAGTAAATGTATTTCAAAAAACATGAAAATTTTCAGTTTATGTATATACATGTTAAACTACCATTTTACAAATTTTATCCAAAAATAAATTCATTTAACATTTTATTTAAATTTAATAACTCAAACTGTCCAAATTGCATATAAATGATTTTTCAACATATTTAAATCACCTAAAACATGTTTATTTTATGTTGTTTTATCTAAACATAACATATACATATATATTTCAATAGAATTTATATTTAATATATATATTTATTTGATAATTTCATTTCAATAAACACATCAGTTCAACATATAACACATATATTCATACATACAATAATTTCAAATGCTTAAAATTTTAACATACATTTATATACAAATGTATATTTCGGTTTTTATATACATATATTAATCAATCTTAAATCTAAGTTTACTTTTAGTAATTTATATGAATTTTAGTGTCATTAACATAATCAAATATTTCAACTACAATTACTCACTTGATTTGTGAAAGGTTGGCCAATAATTTTTTACACTACTACTCCAATATTTTGACAGTGCTACTAATGATAATCCCCAATTTAATGGTTGATTTTATCTTCAAATACTACCTAAGAATCAATTGCAATTAAGATTAGGTTTTAGGGAAGAAATTGTGTAATTAAATGATAGATAAATCATGAATTTCCATACCTATTAGATATTAGATTTGAAGATGGATTGTTAAAGAATTTGTGAGGATTTTTTTGCGTATTTTAGATATTTTTTTGAGAGGATTTTGAAGAGGAAGAGGCTATCGAAAGTGGAGAAGAAATTAGGGTTTTGTAAGGGCTATATTTATAAAACATTTTATGTCTTATAATTTTATTTAGGGTTAAGGGCTTTTTAGTCATTTTACTTAAATAGTTTAGAGGCATTTTGGTCATTTCTACACTCCCTAGAATTTGCTAAGGTCATTTTGACCTTTTCTCAAGTTGAAATTCTCTAGAATTTAGGGTTTTTATAGTGTGTGTGATGTAGTAGTGCACGGTCCCATGAGTTTTATGGGATTTGATCCATGAGTTTGATCTTTTAATTGTGAGCTTCTTAGATATAAGCTTGAATTCATGTTAATGAGCTTAGACTTAAATGTATTGGAATAGGCCTTAGGTTATGGGCTTTTTGTTATAAGGATTGAATTTAAGAAGTAAGAAAAGAAAGTTTGCTAATTTGAATCTAGGAATTCTAATTAAAGAGAAATCAATATCTCACTTGAATTTAGAAATTTAGGAGCTTAGGAATTGATATTCGAAAGCAAGTATCTAGTTTTAAATTCCTAAGATTTAAGGAGCTGGGATTTAAGTTAATATAGCTATATTAAATATTTAGAGGTTTAGGCGATTAAACTTGATGAATTTAATTCAAGTTAATAGTTGAAAAGAGTTGAATAATTCAAATTTGTTTAAAATAGATAATTGAAGTAGTTTAATAGGTTAAATTGGATTTTTACGATATTGAAATGTCTAATTTCAATCAAATCTATTTACTAGTACAATTATGTTAAATTATCTAATTATATTCTATGTTTTACAAAATTTAATTAACTAAACTATCTAAATCCAATTACTAAGTTAAATTTAAAATAAGATTCAAAATTACCTACATTTTTATAATATTTAATTATCACATTTCTAATTTAAGTTGGTATAATTTAAGATATTTCACATAATATCTTAGATATCATCCCAGCATTTGCAAAGTTCCAAGATCACTTGTATGATTAAGTATCCCCATCTACCCACTTGAAAAACACACATTGCTCCCCACCTCCATAACATGAAGAGCAATGAAATCTCCGCCTAGATTTTATCTCATCCAACTAGTTTACCCAAGTGAGAACAAATGGCCATGAAAATATTTCATAAGACCTATGTTATCCATTGTTACAAACCAAAATGTAGTTACATGTAAACAAGAATTAGTTTAGGAATACCATATTGTAATGGAATAATAATCAAATAAATTATCATGTAAAAACATTTATAAATACAAGACAGAAAGAAAGCAAAGGGCATTGAATAGACTCATTTTTAAGGAATCACAGCAGTACGATTTAAGAGTTCATTGTTTGATTCGAAGAGCCAATCTTCAACTTTTTCCTTGCATCGTTCCTAGCATTTCATAGCTTTAGCTTAACATTAGCTGCAAAATACAAGAAGATTCATTAGCATAGTGAAATCCTAGTTTGAAGTAAGTAACGAGTGACGCAAAGAGTATTTTACTTAGCTGTGAAAGAGAGGCGAGTGTGTTGAGTGAGGATTATAGAATTATCTTTAGGGCACTGTGTTAGAAATAGGCTGAGCTGAGTAAATAGTAGGTCGAGCCTTCACATTCACTAAGTTTTACCATGGACGATGAAGCAAGTATGATGCTGGGGATGCAAAACCGCTTCTTGGCCTTCTCCTAGCTTAGAATTCATCCGCCATCGCAAGAGTTGTAGAAATTACCAAAACGAAAACAATGATCGTCCAGATGGAAGCTAAAGACCTTATTGTTAAAACAAAGGCCATAAACTTCGATAAGTTGCCATCTGCAATGACTACTTGCAATTTGCAATTCTTAAGCTTAAAGGGAAGATTGTTTCTTTATTTTAGCTATTACTTATAAGAATAAAAGAAAAAAAAACAAAATTAAATCAAGTAAAAAAGGAATCTCCATCATAACGAAACGTAAAGTGTCTAAAGAAAATCACAAGCAGATCAAATGGTAAAGAAACAACACGCCCATGTTCCTTAGGACCTAAATTTCAAATATGTGTGGCAAGAGCTTCTTTTTAATTTTTATAGTGTTTTTTATTTTTTATCAAGGTTAATGTAAACTTTATTGCTTGAATTTTATACAGATGTTTAATTTAGCACCTAAACATTAAGGTGGTCAATTTAATACCTTATTAGGTATTTCGTAGCTATTTTTACTATTGCCTTAAAAACGTTTAGGTAATATGAAAGAGAGAACATATCATTCAATTCCACTACCTTTTAACACCATGTAACACTAATAAAATATATCTTATATGTAAGAAAACATAGCAAACAGTGTTAATGAGATAATATAAGTAGTTACAAAAAGATTGATTAAATATTAAATTAACTACTTTAAATTTTAAGTCAAATTAATTTTTTTAAGTTTAATTGACATTTTTTTTTTGTTATTTTAGTTAATTTAAGGCATTTTTGATTCGTCGTTTTGGTACTGTTTTGGCATCATTTTGATGTCAAACAGATACTGAACTGATAGTAAACCGATACTGATATATTGCTGATGAAAAACTGACAATTTTACTCATAAATTAATTAAACTGAACCAATACGAAATCAATACCAAATCAATACAGAAAAAAAAATAACAATCCAAAAAATTCCTCCGTAAACACAACACCACTGCTCCATGTCACATTTACACATGCAGAAAAACTAACCATATTGAAAATGTCAGTGAGGCTTACCAAGCCCACGTTCCTCTTAAGTCCACGAAGTGTGGTCGTGATTGTCTGGGCTTATTCAATTAATAATTTTTAAAAAAATTCAGATGGCATGCGAAGCTGGTGCAGGTGTAGCGTGCAGTGCAGGTGCCACCTCATCTCGTGCTGTCGGTTTCAATTGTCCTATGTCTTCTGATTGATTAATTAAAAAAGCTAGAGGGCAGCAATACAGTCTTATTGGGTCAACATGAGTCCCGTTGTTACACGCATGATGGTAAGTGATCAACAGGATAAAGAGAATTAGGTAATATAATATAAGAAATATTAGATTATATTTTTTTTTAATATTATGTTTAATGTAAAGGGTAGTAAATGGAATAAATTCTTGAGAAAAGATTTTATTTTTATCTAATTTTAATATTTTTGTATCATTTAAATATAAAAAATAAAAAAAATTATCCAATTTCATTAATAGAGTTTTATCTAATGTCGTTGAAAATTGTGTAAGCAAATATTACCATGTATAACATCTATGTCTGATGGCCAAAAAAAAAAATATTTTTTTTCTTTGTCTAGTTGTTTGTACGTCATTTAATGTCTATCGTTGCCCGTTCATAAGGAATATCGTATGCCAGGTGTCTTTTTCAATAAATAAGGTGCAAGTGTGCATATTTTTATAATCGTATACCTCTCTGGCGAGTTTTTCTGTTTACGAATCTTTTTATTAAGCGTCTTCATAAAAAGCTACTCCAAAATGTGCGCGGCCACATAACCTTCTTTTTAACCTTTTTATAAGGGAAAATCATAGTGAATATATTTATAAATGGGATATTAAATTATAATAGTCTCTTATTCTCATATAATAAATATGTTGTAACGACTTTTGGAATTCCGTCTAGGGGAATTGTTTGTTTTGGTAAAATATCACAAGATTTTTTCATTAGTGTCAGATGTGTTCTAAGAAGCTATTTATTTTGAGACTACTCTCTATTGATTACATTTAATTTAAGAGTTTTAATAAATTCAACATGTTACATCAATAGACGTCTCCACAATTAAAATTCCACCAAGTTATATTTGAGTAGCACCACATATATTAAAACCTATATAGCCCATATGGTTAGGGGTGAGAAAAAAACTATTAAATTGAACAAATCCGTAAAACAAATCAAATCAAACTGAAAATATAGTTTTTTAAACAATTTAGTTTAGAAAATTCTAAATCCAAACTAATCCATAAAATTATGATTAATTTAGAGGGGTAAACTGAATTAAACTGTTTTAAAATATATATATAATAATATTTTACTTATTAGTATAGGTTTTCTTATGATAATTGATTAAAGATTGTATATGTTTTTATAGTTTCATTATAATATTTATTATTTCTTTAACATTGGTTAATATTAACTTATTCTTTTTTAAAGTTATTTTTTAGATTCAAGAGATATTTTTCCATTGATAGCTTATTATTTATATTCTGTTAATCATTTTAGCTTTGTGGAGTATGGACTTTGTTTACTTAGTTATTACTCTTATTATGAAGTGATTATTCACTATATTTTATTACATATTACTTTTGTTCGTGAATAACTTTTGTTAGTTGATGACTATTTTTTTATTTTTTTTGTTAAATTTATTGATATATGTTTAATTGGAATGGAATGGCTTTCTAGAGGGCTATAGATTATGGCTGACTATGTATTTTTGGAGTATAGACTTTGCTTATTTAGTTATAGCTGTTATTACATTTTAATTGGTTATTGTATTTTGCTAGCATATCACTTGTATAGTAGAAGATTTTTCTTACAATTTGTTTATAGAATATTGATTGGATGGTTTTATAGAGAACTATTGATTATGACTGGCTATTTATCAGTTATTGAATGTATTTTGTTGATGCATAACTATCTGATGACTTGATGAAACGTCGAACAATTAATTCATTACAAAAAAAAATAAAATTGAATGAATTTGATAAGATTTATGAAGTATTTTATTGTGATTTACATTCTAAACTTTGTAAATTAATTTAAATAATTGAATATCCACACAAACCTAAAATATTATAAAAAAATTAATTTGAATTTTGATCTAATACATAATCTAAACTAAACTAAACAGTTATTTAGCAGATTGATTTAGGATAAAAAATGATCCATGCCCACCATTACATATGACATACCATTTGAATAGAAAATAGATTGTTTCTTCATTAAAAAGAGGGAAGAGGGGTGAAGAGGGGGGGGAGTGGTGAGGTGGATGCGGTTGGGTGGGGTGGTTTGTTTATGTGGGAAGTGGTTGAGGATTGGGAGATAGAGAGAAACCCCATCATCCTATTTTTCCATAAGATCTAGAGTTAGAAAAAAAGAAGAAGAAAAGGAAAAACAAAGAGCGTTTGACGCATTACCATCCATTTCTTAATAAACCATTAGTATGCTATACAAATAAAGTGAAAACAATATATTACTTTTCTATTTAGTAAAAAAAAAAAATGAAACACTAGTAGGCTAAACTTAAGAAGGGGTAAATTAAGTCTTGCACAAAATTTATTCATTTTTTAAATTAATTAGAATTTACACAAATCAATATTAATAATAATGGACAACAACAATAAAGTGATGGAAGTGTAAAAAGAGAGAGAAAGAGAAATGTATAGTTTGAACCATCATTTTACTTTCAATGGACACAATACGCCTCCAATTGATGACTTTGCATCACTTTTATTAATGAGTAAGGATTTTGCTCACTCGAAGCTACACAAAAATCTTACAAATGTAATGTCAATCACTCTTACAAGAGCAGTACTCTTTTACAATTTGTAAAAAAGCTAACATAAGTACTACTCAATTTTCTATCTTTAATAATTGCAAAATAATGCATTAGAGATAAAACATTTAATTGCAATTAGATAAAGAGTTTTGATAGTAACATATAAACTCACTGATTGTCTAAGTTTAGAAAATAGTTGTTGTTGAAATTTAGACGAGCTTACCTCTACAATTAGTGTACCTAATGGTTAAGTTTTTGGATCTAGCATTGAGACACCATCACCTAGTGTCCTTGTCACACCCCGAAGGGTACCCTAAACATGGCAGTCCACCGTACACAATATTAAAGCATAGGAATGACCGCCTCAATCACGCGAAGACTTCCATACTATATACAAGGCGTCTAATGCATGGAGGAGACTCATCGGAGTAATACATTTTATGCTGATATGACTTGAATAACAATGTAAAGGAAATTCAATTCACTAATCTTCAAAATACAAATCATTATACTTCAATTACAATCATCAAAAGATTCCACTACGTAAAACTATTACAAGGCAAATCGTAAAACCTAGCTAATAACTTCAAGCATTCTTATTCCTTGCCGGAATCCCGTAGTCATTCTCGGCTCCAATCATCTCGGTCCCCACTTAGCATTCTTGAGATAACCTGTTCATTCAAACATCTATTGGGGTATAAGCTACACTAGCTTAGTGAGAATTTTCTTAATTCCGTACTATAACAAGCAAGTTATAATCAACCATATGCTATGCATGAACAAACACATGAGCAGACAAGCATATGACTTTTTGGTAGGCATATGTGAATGGATTTACGCCCTCCATTCGGCGTTAGGATGGTTCATAAGACATGCAACCATAATTCCAATCTTGAGTGGGCTGGTCCATAAGTCATGCAACCACAATCCCAATCTCTTTCTCTTGTTTTTTTATTTTAGTTTTATGTGCCTACCCCACATCCGTTAACTTAAGCGATCTCGCATCCTTAATATTAACAAGACCCCCTCGCTTTCCGCTAATATACTTTTGTCCCACCAAAGGTATATCAGCAATGCAATGTGACTCAACATGTAATATGCATGCATAGTTTACTCATATAATCGTGGCATATTAATTATGTAGGTTAAAAGCGATCATAGAGAATTTCAAACAATTCAAGTCTATGCTAACTCATACAATGATTTTACAACAAGTCTCGCCTCGATATACTTATCATTCATTCAACCAAGATTATACCACAACTCATCATAATTTTATCTTTTCCTAATTCTAGTGCAACTAGCTACAAGCACAAGCAAGGTAACAAAATAAGAGGAAAACTCACTCGGCCATTGGATCACCGGTCTCTTACTAAAAGTAATCCGGTGGTAAGAAATCGTCGATTTCGGGATCACCTAAAAGGAAAGAAATACTTAATAAGTATTTCATCACTTAACTAATCCAAACTATCTTATACAAACTATCAAATTCGCAATTCTCGTCCTAAGCGGGAATTCCAATTTAAAACGGTCATAACTTGGTCATTTTAACTCGGAATTTCACAAATTATATATCGATTTCTATCTAGTTCGAAAGATCTATCTAATTCTAATATTATATTTAAGTTTTTAAAACTTTGAAGTTTCGAAAAAGTTGGATCAAATCAGAACAGTAGCAAACTTTAATTCCGAAAAATAGTTTTGTAAATGTTTGAAATGTTCCTACTATAAGATTAGCTAGACATGCAATATGAATGATTTCCTAACATGAGTGACATGAGATGAGTTTAATGTATGCATGATCTTAATGATTTTTGCTAAAATAAAATTTTATAACTTTTTATTTTGCAAGACCATGATAACAACTACTTATGAAAAATCTAATTTTCTAACTTTGATCATTTCCATTTGTTTTGGATTTATTTCTTAAGAAAATATAATTATTTTTGTTAAAATTAAGTCTTCATTATATCTATTACTTATGACCTTCATTTCTATATAAAAATTTCCATTTTGCACTTTATAAACATGTTTTCAAGTAGGGTTGATTCCAAAATCCGAATTTTGTAAAATTAGTTCTTTGAATGATTCCTTTAAGTAAAAATCATTTGATACTTAGAAAATTAAAGCTCAACCATACATAACCACTAAGGACTTCACTTTTTCATAAAAATTTTCATTTTACACTTTGCAAATATGTTTTCAAATAGGATTTACTCAAAAATCCGAATTTTTAGAAATCCACATTTTGAATGATTCCTTTGGGAAAACTTATGTAATGTATTAAAATTTAAGACTTTACTATATCTACTACTTAAGGACTTCATTTAATACATAAAACTTTTATTTCCAACTTGGATAATAGGTGTTTTCATGGGCATCATCCAAAGTTACGAATTTAATAAGTTGACTACTAACTCAAAATTTTTCATCTTGATACTACTTCTTGTTTTACACATTAATCTCATCAAAACTCATTCCAACTTGTAAAAATCACTACTTAATGATACCTATTACCCATACCCTTCATTTTTCACATAAAACATGAGTTTTTGAGTTGATAAATGGGTTTTCAAAATTGGTCTTGGTTGAGATCCGAATTTACCAAATTTATTTTTGGACATATCTTTTAATAAAATCTATCTAAACTCATGAAAATCCATTTCTTACATATCCTATCTTAAGAGCCTTTCATATCTTGAATAAAAAATAAATAACTTTTGGAAATCACCTTAGATTCTTGTAAAAAGAAGTCTTGATGATATACATACATTAAGCTTCATTATCTCAAGTAAAAATTTCATTTTGACACTTGGAAAGTGGTTTTTAAATAGGGGTCTTGCCTAAATACGAATTTCACCATTTTTGTTTAAGTTTAAAACCAAGATCTATACTTAATAGGAACATAAATCTAAAAGAAACCCATGGTAGTAAACTTATAAACTCATAGATCTACACTTTACTCATCAAAATCATTCATTTATGTTGTATATACCCTAAGCCTTTCATTTTAAATGAAAAATACACATTTTGAAGTTGAAAAACAACTTTTCCAAATATGGTTCCATTTTCATCGAATTTTCAAAAATGATTTTTGTTGAAAATAAAATAGATTTTGAGCTTTCTAAAACTTTTCTACTATCATCATGCTACTAAGTTGTTCATGAACATAAAGCAAAAGTCTAATGCATTTTATGAACTCAAAACACTAGACCTAATTTACTATACTAGTTGTAGATGCATGAACACTAAGATGGTTATGTGAATGATGAATATATGCATAAATCATAAGCAATAACAAAAATAATAACTCAAATAGCAGATCTAAGGCATAAATGAAAATCAATGCTACAAAAAGTTAGATCTACAAAATATAACAACTTTTAACAAGAAAATAAGAATGATACAAGATAATAATCATAGAGAAGAGGAGTGTTTCATTTTGGCATAATCATCCTTAGCTTTTAAGCTTATGGAATGTCATTTGATGCATGAAACTCTTACTATACTTTACCTATATCACCTATGGAAGCTTTGGACAAGAGTTTTATTCAAAAATCTTGAAGAAATATGTGTGGGAGCTCAAAAATGGAATGGGGGCAGCTTGTGTTCTTGCAAGAACAAGAACAAAATGAAGAAGGAAAGAGAGGAAAAAGAGAGAGAAAAAGTTAAGGAATGGTAAAAAGAAAAAAGTGTAAATGAAAGAGAGAGAGAAGGAGTGTATTAATTGTAAGAAAGAAAGAAAAAAATAAAACAAGAGCAGCCAAAGGGGGAGGGTGCTGCACGTGAAAAGAGAAGAGAGGAGAGAGAGAGGGAATTTGTTTGAATTTTGACTTGAAATTGAATTGTGTAATTAATGTGTATGTTTTGCTTCTTTAAGAATGATTGAAATATATTTATTTTAGTCAAAATAGGAGTAAATTAAAGGACAATGGCAGCCAAAAGATGGGAAAAATTGCCATGAAGTGTGGGACAAAGTGTAGAAAGATTAAAGTGAAAAGGAA